>JAHPZR010002369.1:0-40000 GCA_019787425.1 Platygyra sinensis
CCACCGCCCCACCCACCCCCACACCCCCCCCTCCCCTCACCCCCCCCCCCCCCCCCCCCCCCACCCCCCCCCCCCCCCCCCGCCAAGTAGAACACAAAAATCCCAACCAACCAAAACCAACCGAAAACACCACCGACCAGCCTCCACCCCCCCCCCCCCCCACCCCCCCCGCCGCCCCCCCCCCCACCCCCCCCTGACCGCCAATTAGAACACGAAAAACCCAACCGACCAACCCAACCAAACCCAACCGAAAACATGTAGTTTTATGTTACTCAATGAAACTACAAAAATCCATTAAATGACAATGTTTCATCCCCCCTCCCCCCTCCTAAAAAAAAAAAAAAGGACGCTCAGGCCTTAACTAGGCGTCCACTCGGTTGGTATATTGTTTTTCTTGAAAAGGAGCACTGAACTCACTCGTAGTTAATATTTAAATATATAAAATTTCTCGTACTATATGTTTATTTGTCTCCTCGTTTTCACCAAAATCTTTCAACATATGAAGAATGTAGTTTTTATTTTTGTATCAATTTAAAATACAAAAGGAACCTATAGGGCGCAATCACATTTTCATAGATGGAATGCGTATTCCAAAAGCAAACAGCATTTGTTTAGTAATATTAATTTTTCACGCGGTCCTACAGAACCAAAACGAACAACGCTATGAACCAGCAGTAGACAGATAAGGAGACAACTTTATTGCGCTCATTTGAAGGGGAAGAGAGAGGGGGGGACAGCGGGGAACGGAGCGAGGAGGAGAGGCTGGGTCGGACGGGAAGGTGAGGAGAGAGGTGAAGAACGGGGGGAAAAGGAGCGAAAGGAGAGAGCGGGAGGAATCCAGGGGGGGGGGAGGAAGGGAGGGTGGGCGAGTGACACAAGACTTTTTCATCGTTTTCTGTAGTTTTATCTCACAAAATAAACCAAAAACGAAATAAAACAATATCAAGAGGAGAGGGACTGACTTCATCCAATTGACCAGCACTTTCCCACACCTGTAGTTCGCCCACGGACTCACTCATAATAAAGTTGTTGTAAACGTAACTTTACAATTTGCAAGCTTGTGCGGGATCGATGGATGAAGAACAACGAACCGAAGGGGCTTCGAGGAAACTAGTAGGGAGTCTTGTTGTCGTGCCTAACGAAATCAAGAGGAAATTGGGGAAGTGGTTACGTGTTATATTAGTCCCTTTGCCAGTCATGAGTGTGCGGGGTGAGATTTTGTTTCAAAAAGACCTTAGCCTAGTAAAAAAAAAACCCTTTTCATAGACGCAGTGTCGAGGATTATATATGAAGCCTAAAACCGAAATGAAAAAGCATCTGGTAGGGGGAGAAGTGGGGGAAAGGTCGGAAAAGAACCTTAAAGTACTAACTGTGCAATTCGTCTTAGTATGTGAAGTTAGTGAGGCGGAAACCCATCACCAGATATTATTTCAAGCGTCATGAAGGCACAAAACTGCCTTGTTTGATAGTTCTGTCGCGATTCAGTTTGGCGGGAGTGGCCTTGCATATTTTGGACATAGGCGAAAATGGGGGGGAGATAGCACTGGGACAAAACACCATAGCAAAGACATCAAACGAACCAAACTCAATGACAAACAAAAACAACAACAATAACGCAAGAAACAAGAGCAGCAAAAACAAAAAAAATTCTGTGGGCTTTTTGTTCGAGTTACAAGCAACCACCCATGCTTCTGGCACGCTGAACATACACAATCATCCGCTAATCATAACCGCATTTTAAAACTAGGGTGATTAAGTCTACGTCCCACAAATAGTTCGGATAAATAAAAAAAACAAAAAAAAGCTCTGGGAAATCCTGTACGACCCTCAGACCCCCTGTAAGTTGATTGACCATTTAGCGAACCTCTGTTATTATGATTTCTATGACCGGAATCCTAGGCGCAACACAGCGAGGCCTCTCCTGTGCCCACCCAAACTGCTGCTTCTAGCTATTTCAATTTCTTAAGTTTTCTGCTTACATATTAATTAGTAACTTTAGTTATTAAGTATTTTTTATATAAATAATTAACGAGGGATCTGCTGTAAATTGCTAGTGCTGTAGTGGTCTCCCTTCCTAATATTTTTTTTTCTCTTTTCTTTTTATATGTACAAATTATATTCTAGTTAGGTGAAGCTAAATAATCCTGTCCCATTATCTCGTTCCCCCACGCCCCATCCTTTTTAGCCTCCCTCCTGATGAAAGACATAATCTGTCATGAGCATTAATTAACAATTATTATTATTATTCACCGAAGTGGAGGTAAATATCCACTGCTTTCACAGACACTTGGGTAAATAATTATTTTTATTATATACCACTCAAGCTGAATAACTAGTGGCCCAAAGAGTAACTTTATTTGTGACAAGATACCGACAAAGCCATTTTTTTTTTTCTTCGGCTGCTCAGAGGTGAATAGTACTTGGCTAATCACCTCTGACCTAGCCAATCAGCAAGCACGAAAAGTACTATTCACTTGTGCGGTATATACTAATTATAGATAAGCTGAACACCAATAAAATTGACTTTGATAAGTGGGTGTCCATACAAGGAAGTGTCAGTATTGAGTGGTCTGTAGAGAATATTTGCTGTCGGTATGTTTAGAAAATTCAGTCTAAGTTGCAACCAATAGATCGTTTTCATTGTCACGTAATTAAAAAAATAATTAAAATCAAAACAATCCAGTAGAAAAAGCTAAGAAATTGTGATGTTACAAAGATAACTAACTAAAGGGCACTTTTCTAAGTTTAGCCCTGTGCATTTACCCTAAGGTATTCATTGAAATGTTTCGCAGAAATTTACAGAGCCCAGTATGAATATGCTGGCCGGAAAATAGTGTAATCATCTGGAACTTAACAAACAAGCCTTTAAGAAAGCACTTTTCCTGCACATGCTCTAACTTTTAAAAAGGCTCAAAATCACGAGACAAGTATATATTTTTCAACAAACTTGACTACAGCCTTGTGTAACACACCTAAATAACCTAAATGCTCTGGTTTCCAAATGAAGCACACTGTCGAGCTGTAAAATTGTAAACAGATATGAATATACCACTTCTAATGCCTAATGAGGACAAAAAATTTAGTGGATCTTGAGTTTTGGATATTTTTGGAAAGTCATGACATCTCATGAAAATGATAAATACTGGTACGTATATAAAATATTAAAAGTCAAGCTTATGGGAAGGTGTTACAGTAACTGTGGCAGGGAGCTTGCTAAAGGCGGCGAAATATGAGATACAAAAACCCTCAACTTGTCGCGCAACATTGTTTCCTTGCGAGTTTTTGTCAATGTTTCCAGTTTTTCACCTTGCATGATCAACTTGTCGTGCAACAAAAACATTTGCTTCCTAGCCTTGTTAACTTTTTAGTTATTTTAGGAAGCCAACACCCTTTCAGTTTTAATTTTTATTTCATGTTAATTTAATTTCTGTCAAGTGTCAGGGTCAATAAAGTTGTTGTTGTTGTTGTTGTTGAAGAAAGTTGTTGTGAAAAGTAGAGCACGGGTCTACTTTGAGCAACAAATTTTGGCTATGTTGCTCGTTTTTCATCGAACTCACAACTTGCTGTGCAACAAATTTGCTCATGCCCTAGCAAATCAACCAATCAGCGCACCACATTTCTTCAACCCGCAACAAATGTTTTGTTGCAGCTCAAACAGCTCAAACTAGTTGATCACGCAGGGTGAAAAATTGGAAACATCAACGAAATCTTGCAACGAAACAATGTTGCGGGACTAGTTGAGGGCTTTTTGTATCTCGTATTTCGTTGCCTTAAACTTTGCTTAATCATTTGACATGTAACAACAAAAAAGAAATATACTTGTGCTATTTTGCTCTGTGAAATCTTTTTTAATGAAGAGGTCCAGACTTTTAAATTTGAAAAACATGTTTCGGCAACTCCTCTGCCATCGTCAGTTTGCGGATGGAATTACAATGATGAACAATATATAGCGGAAAAATTAGAATAAAAGTCTGGCCCTCTTCATTAAGATTCTTACAAAATTGCTGCTTTTACGTCCTTTTGAAATCTTTTTATATATTTGGTGGTGGTATTTGACATTACTGTAGTGAAATTAGGGGAAAAACTTCCTATAAAATGGAATTAAATATTAATTTTAGTGTTTTTTTTCCCTCAAAAACCTTGCCCAGGTAATTTGTGAAAGACATTTCATATCAATCATTTCATTTCACCC
This sequence comes from Platygyra sinensis, assembly GCA_019787425.1. Classification (NCBI taxonomy): domain Eukaryota; kingdom Metazoa; phylum Cnidaria; class Anthozoa; order Scleractinia; family Merulinidae; genus Platygyra; species Platygyra sinensis. The sequence continues at coordinate 4,193 of JAHPZR010002369.1, forward strand.
AGCTGCTGTGACCAAACTTTGTTAGTGTTTCTTTTTAGTTGAGTTTAAAAACTCAACTAAACAGAGAAAATGTTTCCTATTCTGTTTTGCAAAATACTAAGATGAAAGAAAGGTAACAAGTCTTTTATTAATTTTATTCCAGTGTTAAAAAAATTAATCCAATGTTTATCTCATGTGGGGCAAAATTACTGAATGCTGATTGGCTGAGACGGGGCATTTTTTCTTAATCATGAGGGCAATGTTGGTAATCAAGAGGGCATGATAACCTGATGCTGATTGGTTGAGCACGCCTGCATTGAGTTGGTTTCCCGCTTCAAACGGATTTTGAAAAGAAATTTCAGAAATGCATTGCTTCTGAGTTTTAACTAAACACAGTTATTTCATCTTAACGTGAGAGAGAATCAACATGTAACAAAGTGGCAGTTTTTGATGGAAAGCAAAAGAATGCGGCCCGCGGCCCACGGCCCGCCACGGCCCAGCGGCCCGGCGGCCCGAAGGCCCAGCGGCCCGCGGTCCGCGGCCCGCCACGGCCCGGCGGCCCACGGCCCGCGGCCCGCGATGGCCCAGCGGCCTGGAGGCCCGGTGGCCCAGTCCTGATTTTCAACAGTTTTTTTGTCCAGCGGTAAATCCACGCGCATGCACAGATCTGCATCGGGTTTCAGCGTGCAAAATGGACGACGGTGAGTTCAGTTCAGTGCCATTTTGATAATCATTTCAGTCTTCTCCCCCACTAACTTTTAGTGGGGGAGAAGAGTTGCGTGACGACCCTGATAACGGCTGTGAAGGAGACTATACCTGGCGACACTCGACGAACTGCTAGCGAGTTGCCATGTCGGACCCCGGCGACTCAAATTTGGCGCCAAAATAGAAGCTTCGAGACGCAAACTTCTTCATATTTTTCACATTTTAAGAACTGATAGGGTTTTGACAACTGTAAATCCCTTTTCGTGAATATTTAGTGCCATCTCCAGCGACAAAAGTTGGCTGGCTTCAATGCCTTTCCTGTAAACTTACATTGACGTCAGGACAGGAAAGTTTTTCCCGCCTGCTGAATCCTGATTGGTCAATTCAAATTTCCCTCGCGCCGACCGTATGCAAGGAAGCAACGAAAGAAAGGATCGAAAAGGACTGAAATGATTATCAAAATGGCACTGAACTGAACTCACAGTCGTCCATTTTGCACGCTGAAGCCCGATGCCGATCTGTTGATGCGCGTGGATTTACCGCTAGACAAAAAAACTGTTGAAAATCAGGACTGGGCCACCGGGCCTCCAGGCCGCTGGGCCATCGCGGGCCGCGGGCCGTGGGCCGCCGGGCCGTGGCGGGCCGCGGACCGCGGGCCGCTGGGCCTTCGGGCCGCCGGGCCGCTGGGCCGTAATTTGCCCTTTATGTGATAAACAATTATCGCAAGTTCTCTCAGGCAATTAAGGATTAATTTCACTTGTATTTTGAAACTTTTCCAAATTGCCCTCGTCGCTTTGCTTCTAGGGCCATTTTGTGAAAACTTTGAAAATGCTCATGAAATTAATCCTTAATTGCCCTCGGCCCCATGTGATTACATATACAAATTCTTTACTTTCTAAATAATTTAATTTCACTTTTAATACATGCTTGTTTTCCCAATTTTAAAGAGTATTGCAAGGTATTTTCTAATAATTGCTTGTTTTAGACTTTGGCTTGCAATTTAATTTTTGAGTAATAGCTTAAAAGAGGTCTACAGAGAGTTAAGTTTATAAACAGCTTTCTAAAGTAACTCTTGAGGAAACATGTGTTGGTGAGCATGATTTCATTATACATGTCTGGTTTAATGGTTGCCTAAAGATATCAATACTGCTCATACTGAGCATGCGCATAAGGTTTTGAGGCCGACATTTTTCGGAGTGCGTGTGCTCAGAACAGAAAACTCGTACTCGTAGTCGTCCTCTGATCTAAAGGTCCCTAATAACATCTTTCAAGGCTCGGTCAACTTAATAGTATGGTAGTTTAATGCCAGCTGAATATTTTAGATATGATCACATTTCAAAATGCCATGTAATAAATTTATTGAGGAAGTTGTCCATTGCCATTGCAGTCATTCCGTATGCAAATTTGCAGCTTGTTATGGTTTGCAACCAATCCTGAGAGATTATCACAAAAGACTGACTGCCATGTTGGATGACTCCAAGCAAAAGAAACTACCGTAGTTAGGAATTTTTTGCTGATGTCAGCCCATGGAATGGCGATGACGTCATTGTCACGTGAATCGAGAATGGTGCGGGATAGTTGCATTGTAGTGCTGCAAAATCCAACATCCTTCCAGCGATACAAAATCAAATAGCTCCATGTAAAAAGTAGAAAATATCCTCAAGTTGCACAACACAAGCTCGCAACTCATCGTAGTATGTCAGTATTAATACACGTGCAATATTGCGTCACCAATATAATCATATCACATTCTCAGATACTCTCGATCTTCAGTTCTTGCAATGTCTTGAATCACCAGCAGTGAACAGTTTCATGTCTCACTTAAATCTTTCAGCAAACCGTTTCGTAATCAACATTTGAGTATCAAGAAATCTTTCCACACAGTTTACGATGCATGTTTCTGTCTTGCCGTCGAGTTTGCTGCCGGGTTTTTCCACACATTTATCCCAACACATGTCGGTAAACGCAGCGACCTGACTATTAAACTTGAACAGTTGTTCTTGAGCTATCAGCTCCTCTTGGAGCTTTTGATCGACTTTGGCATTACCGGATGATCCTCCAAACGACATTTTTAACCAAATACGTAGATTGCACGTGTCCAAGACAAAATGGTCGATGGTGTGGTCGCGCGAAACTGGGCACGAAGGTGACCTGCCGACAGGCACTTTTTCGGCAGCCATTTTAATGTCACGCAACGCAAAACTACCACAAAATCTGATGTCACATCCGATAACTAAGATCACGTGTCCAGAAGCACGGAAGCTTGGAATGTCGCTTCTTGTGAGAGCTGGTCACAGGTAACTCAGGACGTTGAATACAATTACATGTAATACGTGACATTAGTCTGTTGACGATTGCGTAACGATTTTAGCCGTTGTAAGACAATGTATCAGAATGCTTCGAAAATTGCTGTATTAAAATGCTACGTGTGGAAAATAATTTAAATGAAAATGGCTTACCTAATGTTTGCATTGCGTTATTTTGATGTCTCTGGGTTCCTGGAGGTGGTTTAGAGCCACTCAGGCAGGAGCCCTACCCAAGCCTACCCTACCCTTCCCTAGCCTACCCTACCCTAACGTACGTTATTCTTCCCTACCACATCCTACCCTACCCTACCCAATTTCGAAATTGAAATTCATTTTTTCGGTTAAGCTAGGGCTCGGTAGACCACGCAAACGGTAATTGGAGAGGAGGCCGACGTCCAGTGGATTTATACGGGTGAGATACTAGCTAGAGCGCAGTGTAAGGAATGGAGCGACAGAACTTGTAAGATGAAAGACTTGAGGTGCAATGTTAAATGGAATTTCTGGCGTTTGAGTGTATACGAATTAGCTGGAAATGAAATATTTCTGCGGCACTGGAGTAGTGGCGACTGGAACTAGTCCAGTCGAAGTGCATTATGGGTTGTCAAGGAGGGTTATATAAGAGATTTGTAGCACGTGAGATAGTCATTCTAGGCCGACACCTCGTTTGATATTCGATATATTTTTTTAGGAAATTTATTTCTAAGTATAACGTTCTTTTAGTTAATGCAGGTGGACGCGTTTGAAATTTGTAGCCTCGTAGGATGGGCTATTTAGAGTTTGAGCCATGGTTCCTACCCAGATTTCCTGCCGCCTTTTTTCCCCACGAGGTTTTTTCCGGCAAGTTTTTTCTGGCCTCCGTCTGACGGTAGTAGTTATGTAAACTGTCGCTTGTTTTATGCTGCATACTTAGATTTCATGATTAGGTTGTAGTATAACGTATCGTTATAGTTACTGGTGCTCGGCCTAAACTGCCAAATTAAACCTAATGGTTTTTTTGCTCACGTTGTGTACTGCGTGGTGGAGCTGAAATTTGAGATATTTGAGGTTCGACTAGCCTGTGCAAGGATCTCGAGAGTTGGAGTCAAAGGAAAAAAAGAGGGCGAGTGAGAAAAAACGAGGGAAGGCTCTCCTTCCTCGCCTTAGTCCTCCCTCGTTGTTTCTTCCCTCGTCCCCAACAACCGAGAGCCTGGAACGACTAGGGTTCGCCCCAAGGAGCGAAATCGCGAGCTATATTCCTGTTAACCGTTTGGCAGCCCACTTTTTACCCACTTTTGATTTACTAACTCTCTAAGTGACACGAGATAGCGTTCATTCAGTCGGACAACGAATGTCAATTTGACAAGTGTTTTATTTTGAACGTTTCACAACTTTGTGCAAGTCATAAATATATACGTAAGTTTAATTCAGTACTGAAAAACCTTTTTTACCACGCACTACGAATTAAGTGTTTATAAATTACAACTTCGTTGTTCCCGACAATTTGTCTCGAGAAAAATGAATTCAATTTCGAAATTGGGTAGGGTAGGGTAGGATGTGGTAGGGAAGAATAACGTACGTTAGGGTAGGGTAGGCTAGGGAAGGGTAGGGTAGGCTTGGGTAGGGCTCCTGCCTGAGTGGCTCTAAACCACCTCCAGGAACCCAGAGACATCAAAATAACGCAATGCAAACATTAGGTAAGCCATTTTCATTTAAATTATTTTCCACACGTAGCATTTTAATACAGCAATTTTCGAAGCATTCTGATACATTGTCTTACAACGGCTAAAATCGTTACGCAATCGTCAACAGACTAATGTCACGTATTACATGTAATTGTATTCAACGTCTGAGTTACCTGTGACCAGCTCTCACAAGAAGCGACATTCCAAGCTTCCGTGCTTCTGGACACGTGATCTTAGTTATCGGATGTGACATCAGATTTTGTGGTAGTTTTGCGTTGCGTGACATTAAAATGGCTGCCGAAAAAGTGCCTGTCGGCAGGTCACCTTCGTGCCCAGTTTCGCGCGACCACACCATCGACCATTTTGTCTTGGACACGTGCAATCTACGTATTTGGTTAAAAATGTCGTTTGGAGGATCATCCGGTAATGCCAAAGTCGATCAAAAGCTCCAAGAGGAGCTGATAGCTCAAGAACAACTGTTCAAGTTTAATAGTCAGGTCGCTGCGTTTACCGACATGTGTTGGGATAAATGTGTGGAAAAACCCGGCAGCAAACTCGACGGCAAGACAGAAACATGCATCGTAAACTGTGTGGAAAGATTTCTTGATACTCAAATGTTGATTACGAAACGGTTTGCTGAAAGATTTAAGTGAGACATGAAACTGTTCACTGCTGGTGATTCAAGACATTGCAAGAACTGAAGATCGAGAGTATCTGAGAATGTGATATGATTATATTGGTGACGCAATATTGCACGTGTATTAATACTGACATACTACGATGAGTTGCGAGCTTGTGTTGTGCAACTTGAGGATATTTTCTACTTTTTACATGGAGCTATTTGATTTTGTATCGCTGGAAGGATGTTGGATTTTGCAGCACTACAATGCAACTATCCCGCACCATTCTCGATTCACGTGACAATGACGTCATCGCCATTCCATGGGCTGACATCAGCAAAAATTCCTAACTACGGTAGTTTCTTTTGCTTGGAGTCATCCAACATGGCAGTCAGTCTTTTGTGATAATCTCTCAGGATTGGTTGCAAACCATAACAAGCTGCAAATTTGCATACGGAATGACTGCAATGGCAATGGACAACTTCCTCAATAAATTTATTACATGGCATTTTGAAATGTGATCATATCTAAAATATTCAGCTGGCATTAAACTACCATACTATTAAGTTGACCGAGCCTTGAAAGATGTTATTAGGGACCTTTAGATCAGAGGACGACTACGAGTACGAGTTTTCTGTTCTGAGCACACGCACTCCGAAAAATGTCGGCCTCAAAACCTTATGCGCATGCTCAGTATGAGCAGTATTGATATCTTTAGGCAACCATTAAACCAGACATGTATAATGAAATCATGCTCACCAACACATGTTTCCTCAAGAGTTACTTTAGAAAGCTGTTTATAAACTTAACTCTCTGTAGACCTCTTTTAAGCTATTACTCAAAAAATTAAATTGCAAGCCAAAGTCTAAAACAAGCAATTATTAGAAAATACCTTGCAATACTCTTTAAAATTGGGAAAACAAGCATGTATTAAAAGTGAAATTAAATTATTTAGAAAGTAAAGAATTTGTATATGTAATCACATGGGGCCGAGGGCAATTAAGGATTAATTTCATGAGCATTTTCAAAGTTTTCACAAAATGGCCCTAGAAGCAAAGCGACGAGGGCAATTTGGAAAAGTTTCAAAATACAAGTGAAATTAATCCTTAATTGCCTGAGAGAACTTGCGATTAATTGTTTATCACAGAAAGGGCAAAATTCTTGGGTTTTGCTAAAAGCAGGCCCGCGGTCCAGCGGCCCGCGGCCCACGGCCCGCCACGGCCCAGCGGCCCGGCGGCCCGAAGGCCCAGCGGCCCGCGGTCCGCGGCCCGCCACGGCCCGGCGGCCCACGGCCCGCGGCCCGCGATGGCCCAGCGGCCTGGAGGCCCGGTGGCCCAGTCCTGATTTTCAACAGTTTTTTTGTCTAGCGGTAAATCCACGCGCATCAACAGATCGGCATCGGGCTTCAGCGTGCAAAATGGACGACTGTGAGTTCAGTTCAGTGCCATTTTGATAATCATTTCAGTCCTTTTCGATCCTTTCTTTCGTTGCTTCCTTGCATACGGTCGGCGCGAGGGAAATTTGAATTGACCAATCAGGATTCAGCAGGCGGGAAAAACTTTCCTGTCCTGACGTCAATGTAAGTTTACAGGAAAGGCATTGAAGCCAGCCAACTTTTGTCGCTGGAGATGGCACTAAATATTCACGAAAAGGGATTTACAATTGTCAAAACCCTATCAGTTCTTAAAATGTGAAAAATATGAAGAAGTTTGCGTCTCGAAGCTTCTATTTTGGCGCCAAATTTGAGTCGCCGGGGTCCGACATGGCAACTCGCTAGCAGTTCGTCGAGTGTCGCCAGGTATAGTCTCCTTCACAGCCGTTATCAGGGTCGTCACGCAACTCTTCTCCCCCACTAAAAGTTAGTGGGGGAGAAGACTGAAATGATTATCAAAATGGCACTGAACTGAACTCACCGTCGTCCATTTTGCACGCTGAAACCCGATGCAGATCTGTGCATGCGCGTGGATTTACCGCTGGACAAAAAAACTGTTGAAAATCAGGACTGGGCCACCGGCCTCCAGGCCGCTGGGCCATCGCGGGCCGCGGGCCGTGGGCCGCCGGGCCGTGGCGGGCCGCGGACCGCGGGCCGCTGGGCCTTCGGGCCGCCGGGCCGCTGGGCCGTGGCGGGCCGTGGGCCGCGGGCCGCTGGACCGCGGGCCTGCTTTTAGCAAAACCCAAAATTCTTTTGCTTTTCCATCAAAAACTGCACTTTGTTACATGTTGATTCTCTCTCACGTTAAGATGAAATAACTGTGTTTAGTTAAAACTCAGAAGCAATGCATTTCTGAAATTTCTTTTCAAAATCCGTTTGAAGCGGGAAACCAACTCAATGCAGGCGTGCTCAACCAATCAGCATCAGGTTATCATGCCCTCTTGATTACCAACATTGCCCTCGTGATTAAGAAAAAATGCCCCGTCTCAGCCAATCAGCATTCAGTAATTTTGCCCCACATGAGATAAACATTGGATTAATTTTTTTAACACTGGAATAAAATTAATAAAAGACTTGTTACCTTTCTTTTCATCTTAGTATTTTGCAAAACAGAATAGGAAACATTTTCTCTGTTTTAGTTGAGTTTTTAAACTCAACTAAAAAAGAAACACTAACAAAAGTTTGGTCACAGCAGCTGGGTGAAATGAAATGATTGATATGAAATGTCTTTCACAAATTACCTGGGCAAGGTTTTTGAGGGAAAAAAAACACTAAAATTAATATTTAATTCCATTTTATGGGAAGTTTTTCCCCTAATTTCACTACAGTAATGTCAAATACCACCACCAAATATATAAAAAGATTTCAAAAGGACGTAAAAGCAGCAATTTTGTAAGAATCTTAATGAAGAGGACCAGACTTTTATTCTAATTTTTCTGCTATATATTGTTCATCATTGTAATTCCATCCGCAAACTGACGATGGCAGAGGAGTTGCCGAAACATGTTTTTCAAATTTAAAAGTCTGGTCCTCTTCATTAAAAAAGATTTCACAGAGCAAAATAGCACAAGTATATTTCTTTTTTGTTGTTACATGTCAAATGATTAAGCAAAGTTTAAGGCAACGAAATACGAGATACAAAAGCCCTCAACTAGTCCCGCAACATTGTTTCGTTGCAAGATTTCGTTGATGTTTCCAATTTTTCACCCTGCGTGATCAACTAGTTTGAGCTGTTTGAGCTGCAACAAAACATTTGTTGCGGGTTGAAGAAATGTGGTGCGCTGATTGGTTGATTTGCTAGGGCATGAGCAAATTTGTTGCACAGCAAGTTGTGAGTTCGATGAAAAACGAGCAACATAGCCAAAATTTGTTGCTCAAAGTAGACCCGTGCTCTACTTTTCACAACAACTTTCTTCAACAACAACAACAACAACAACTTTATTGACCCTTACACTTGACAGAAATTAAATTAACATGAAATAAAAATTAAAACTGAAAGGGTGTTGGCTTCCTAAAATAACTAAAAAGTTAACAAGGCTAGGAAGCAAATGTTTTTGTTGCACGACAAGTTGATCATGCAAGGTGAAAAACTGGAAACATTGACAAAAACTCGCAAGGAAACAATGTTGCGCGACAAGTTGAGGGTTTTTGTATCTCATATTTCGCCGCCTTTAGCAAGCTCCCTGCCACAGTTACTGTAACACCTTCCCATAAGCTTGACTTTTAATATTTTATATATGTACCAGTATTTATCGTTTTCATGAGATGTCATGACTTTCCAAAAATCCAAAACTCAAGATCCACTAAATTTTTTTGTCCTCATTAGGCATTAGAAGTGGTATATTCATATCTGTTTACAATTTTACAGCTCGACAGTGTGCTTCATTTGGAAACCAGAGCATTTAGGTTATTTAGGTGTGTTACACAAGGCTGTAGTCAAGTTTGTTGAAAAATATATACTTGTCTCGTGATTTTGAGCCTTTTTACAAGTTAGAGCATGTGCAGGAAAAGTGCTTTCTTAAAGGCTTGTTTGTTAAGTTCCAGATGATTACACTATTTTCCGGCCACCATATTCATACTGGGCTCTGTAAATTTCTGCGAAACATTTCAATGAATACCTTAGGGTAAATGCACAGGGCTAAACTTAGAAAAGTGCCCTTTAGTTAGTTATCTTTTGTAACATCACAATTTCTTAGCTTTTTCTACTGGATTGTTTTGATTTTAATTATTTTTTTAATTACGTGACAATGAAAACGATCTATTGGTTGCAACTTAGACTGAATTTTCTAAACATACCACAGCAAATATTCTCTACAGACCACTCAATACTGACACTTCCTTGTATGGACACCCACTTATCAAAGTCAATTTTATTGGTGTTCAGCTTATCTATAATTAGTATATACCGCACAAGTGAATAGTACTTTTCGTGCTTGCTGATTGGCTAGGTCAGAGGTGATTAGCCAAGTACTATTCACCTCTGAGCAGCCGAAGAAAAAAAAATGGCTTTGTCGGTATCTTGTCACAAATAAAGTTACTCTTTGGGCCACCAGTTATTCAGCTTGAGTGGTATATAATAAAAATAATTATTTACCCAAGTGTCTGTGAAAGCAGTGGATATTTACCTCCACTTCGGTGAATAATAATAATAATTGTTAATTAATGCTCATGACAGATTATGTCTTTCATCAGGAGGGAGGCTAAAAAGGATGGGGCGTGGGGGAACGAGATAATGGGACAGGATTATTTAGCTTCACCTAACTAGAATATAATTTGTACATATAAAAAGAAAAGAGAAAAAAAAATATTAGGAAGGGAGACCACTACAGCACTAGCAATTTACAGCAGATCCCTCGTTAATTATTTATATAAAAAATACTTAATAACTAAAGTTACTAATTAATATGTAAGCAGAAAACTTAAGAAATTGAAATAGCTAGAAGCAGCATGTTGGTGGGCACAGGAGAGGCCTCGCTGTGTTGCGCCTAGGACAGATTGTTCTTCAGGTTCTAATGTCATCAACGTCGTACAGGTTCAGAGCTTTTTTATAATATTGAAGTACTTAATAAACTTTTAAATGAGGTTAGTGAGGTTAGTGCAAAGATGCTGGAATACCACCAGAATTTTGCCAGATATCCCCAGATCAAAGATAACCTACCAATGAAAGCACAGACTTCACAATGAAAATAATTTTCTACATTAAAAAATATTTACATACATTCATACATTGCACAATGATACTTCATTTCCTTTCCCTAAAGATGCTTTTCATCCACTGTATGAAAACGTTTTTTTTACAGTTTTTGAATCACTCAGACAGTTTACTTACTTTAGTGTCACAAATTTTCTCAAACTAACCCCAACTTCTTAGTAAATTGTGAGTGGCCGTCCACTTCCCCCCCCCCCCCCCACCCCTCCCACAAATGTTTGATGTTAATTCTTTCAAGATTTGAAAATGGGTGTTTGACTGAAATAATATAACTAAGCATACTGGGAGATCAAGGCACCAGAGGGCAAAAAATCGTTTAAGCTCCGACTTACAACTTTGCCCCGGGCCCCCAGCTTTAATTTCGCGTAGTCATCTCTATTCTCTTGAATGTGTCATGTTCTCAAATAATGCTCTATCCATGAAAGAGTTTATTAAAAAGTAATAAAAGAGACTTGAAAACAGTCAAGTCTGTTGCCTAACAAATATTTCAAGGAACCCTGAAGGGCAAAAGCCAAAAAGTTAGGAGCCCAAAAGGTAATGTTTTAGGAGCTGCTGCAAAAATTTAGGTGCCCAAAGGACTTTCTTGGGTGCCCCAGGCTGCTGGGCTCCTGTTAGGCAGCAGCCTTAAAAGTAGGCAAGTCAAGAATTTAAAGAAAACGACAGTTAAGTTTGAAAGACAGTTTCAACAGAACCTACTGCCATCTTCCTGAAGTTGATTGATGTACAAAGTGTCAGAAGATGAATTTAATATATTATCAATGGTAACTAGAAAATGCTTCATTTTTGTTGTTACTATTCATCACAATTAGCATTTTTCTTCTCGTTATAAATTCAACTTCCTATGCTTTGTACATCAATCAACTAAAGACAGTACCAGTTCTGTCAAAACATGCCTTCCAAACTTAAAATGTTTGGCATTTTCTTTAAATTCATAGAACCTTAACAACCTTATTATAAAACAGTGCATGCAAGGAATGACTAATATCTAAGTCACATTATGTTTCACTGCTATTTTAATATGAATATTTATAAATCCTATTAATTAAAAAAGTGTTCCATAATTTCATCATTTTCTCAGCTGCATCACAACCTGTGTAGAGATGAGAGCCTACTGAGCACAAATTAAAACTATTTTAAACCTAACAATAATCAGGCTGATACTTGAATGTTACTTATACATGTAGGTTGTATTTCACCTAAAATCTAATAGTCAAACACATAATGTCATCTGGAACATTTGTCCCCAACATTTAGAAATCAAACAGTTATTCCCATTTCCTTTCCACTGACCAGGAAACAATATAATGTTATTAAATTATGCATGAGGAAGTAGCCAGTTTATGCATTTCCTTTGCCTAGATTTAAAAGTTATGGCAACTGGGAATTTCCAATCATTATCACAATCAGAAGACTGTTTTCAACAAAACCATTAACAAAGCCTACAGCCAAATTAAACTAATTTCCCTAACAAGATAATGAGATCCTAAATACCCACTGAGAGTTTTCCCTTCCTCGACATTTTCCAGAATGCACTCTCATTGGCTTCTTCAAGGTCACATATCTGGCTTCTTGGAAAACCAGCTAATTTTGTGAAATATGAAATATTCAACATGACACGAGTGTGGAACAAAGAAAAATCTGAGTCCATGACAGGAATCGAACCCATGACCTCCCGAACACCAGGTGGGCTGCTCTATCCACTGAGCAATGAGATCTCATGGAGAGCAAGGTCATTTTATCTGAGTTCATATGTGACAGGTGTCCTGCATCTTTCTTTGTCCCAGGCCACGCTTGTGTCATGTTGAACATTTCATATTTCACATTTAATTAATTACCGAGCTCAAAATTCACCATCTTCATTCACTTATCACTACTCATGATGAATTCGGCAGTGCTGATCCTAGCAGTATGCAGGACAACTGTCACATATGAACTCGGAAAAAATGACCTTGCTCTCCATGAGTTCTCATAGCTCAGTGGATGGAGTGCCTGCACGGTGTTCAGGAGGTCATGGGTTTGATTCCTGTCAAGGACTCAGCTTTTTCTTTGTCCCACGCTAGTGCTCAAAATTCACCATCTTCATTCACTTATCAGCTAATTTTGTTTCCCCAAAATGTCATTGAGATACCCAGGCAACAAAATTAACTGTTTCCCTTGGGACCATCAATTATTGAATATATTTACCTTATTAGCTGCTTCTAAAGATGATACAAGACTGTCAAGTTCCTCCTTTGTAAGCTCTACAGATACATTCCTATCTTCACCATTCTCAACAACATCAAAGTCAAGTGCGACTACAGGTTCTTTAATGCTTGCTAGCCTGTCACTGGACATGATCATCTACAGGTTCAAAATAATTTTTCATTAAATCAGACTTTTCTATCCAGTTAGCATTGTATGGTATCCTAAACCCAGGGGCGAGGGGAAGACCCATATACAAAAAAGATGATAGTGCTTGTGGGAAATTTTGAAAAGAACTCCTACGAGGTACAGTACTTAGATCCAGTTTTGTGGATGTGGCTTGAAATGTTTTTCATCCCTAGAAAGTACTAATAATTACATAAATTCTAAAACAAACATCTCAGGACTGTGAAATTCTTTCAGGTCAAATACACCCTGAAAAACAGCAAAAGCTCCCTCTGTTTGCTTTTGAGGCTGAAAAGCCTTCAATGAGGTACTAAACCATAAGCAAATGTGTCCCAAAAAATTATCGAAGAAAAGCGTAGAGTTTGTGAGCCTGTACAACCTGTACTACCTCCATATAGCACAGCCTCTCTCCATATTACACTTCCTTCTCAACTCTGTAAGTAAAGAAGCCTTAGCAGCATTGTCAAGCCCAACAGAGGGTCTTACTCCTGTTCTACACTAGTATACTCTTTTCAATGATACTCTACTCTATGCTACTCTACTCTACTCTATGCTCCTCTACGCTTCCTCTACACCTCTATGCCTCTAGACCTCTCTCTACACCTGTACACCTCTACACTTGTATGCCTCTTCCTACACCTCTACTCCTCCGTACCTCTACACCTCAAACCCTCTATACCTCTACACCTCTATGCATATGCCTCTACCCTCTACACCTCTACGCCTCTACGCCTCTACGCTCTATGCCTCTACACCTCTATGCCTCTAAACCTCTAAGCCTCTACACCTCTATGCCTCTACATCTCTACACCTCTATGCCTCTACGCTTCTACAGCTCTACAGCTCTACACCTCTACACCTCTCTCTACACTCTACACCTCTACACTTCTACACCTCTACACCTCTACGCCTCTAACCTCTACACCTCTATGCCTCTACACCTCTACGCCTCTACACCTCTACACCTCTGAGGTGTTGAGGTGTAGAGGCTTGAAGATATAGAGGTGTAGAGGCTAGATGTGTAGAGGTGTAGAGGCGTAGAGGCGTAGAGGTGTAGAGGTGTAGAGGTGTAGAGGTGTAGAGGTGTAGAGGTGTAGAGGTGTAGAGGTGTAGAGGCGTAGAGGCGTAGAGGTGTAGAGGTGTAGAGGTGTAGAGGTGTAGAGGTGTAGAGGTGTAGAGGCGTAGAGGCGTAGAGGTGTAGAGGCGTAGAGGTGTAGAGGTGTAGAGGTGTAGAGGCGTAGAGGCGTAGAGGCGTAGAGGTGTAGAGGCGTAGAGGCGTAGAGGTGTAGAGGTGTAGAGGCGTAGAGGTGTAGAGGCGTAGAGGTGTAGAGGCGTAGAGGTGTAGAGGCGTAGAGGCGTAGAGGTGTAGAGGTGTAGAGGCGTAGAGGTGTAGAGGTGTAGAGGTGTAGAGGCGTAGAGGCGTAGAGGTGTAGAGGCGTAGAGGCGTAGAGGTGTAGAGGTGTAGAGGCGTAGAGGTGTAGAGGTGTAGAGGCGTAGAGGTGTAGAGGCGTAGAGGCGTAGAGGTGTAGAGGCGTAGAGGTGTAGAGGTGTAGAGGCGTAGAGGCGTAGAGGTGTAGAGGCGTAGAGGCGTAGAGGCGTAGAGGTGTAGAGGCGTAGAGGCGTAGAGGCGTAGAGGTGTAGAGGCGTAGAGGTGTAGAGGCGTAGAGGCTGTAGAGGCGTAGAGGTGTAGAGGTGTAGAGGCGTAGAGGTGTAGAGGCGTAGAGGCGTAGAGGTGTAGAGGCGTAGAGGTGTAGAGGCGTAGAGGCGTAGAGGTGTAGAGGCGTAGAGGTGTAGAGGCGTAGAGGCGTAGAGGCGTAGAGGCGTAGAGGTGTAGAGGTGTAGAGGCGTAGAGGCGTAGAGGCGTAGAGGCGTAGAGGTGTAGAGGCGTAGAGGCGTAGAGGTGTAGAGGCATGTAGAGGTGTAGAGGCGTAGAGGCATAGAGGTGTAGGTCTACTTTGCTAAGTCTATACTCCACTATACGCTACAACAACCTGTAGAGGTCATAGAGGAGCCGAAAAAACTCTACGCTTTTTATTGATAATTTTTTGTGTAGAAAATACTATACGCGTTTCATAGAACAACCTGTAGAGGTGATACAGGAGCCAAAAATCTCTACACATTTCATCGATCATATTTTGTGCCAGGTATATGTATTAGCACCAAAAAGTATGACAAACAACCCATCTTTTCTAATATGAGACTACACCCTTCCCCATGATCCTAGCTGGTAACTGGCAGGTTTGCCTCTCAATTAATAGATCTGAGTTACACTACAAGCCAGTTTATTGAATTCTTGAACAATAATCTGATCAAATTTGACATGTAGGACCCAATACTATATTGAGTTATGAATAACTAAATAATGACGATACAGAAGCTAATTTTGGAGGTGGTGAGAACTACTACATGACATTGTATGCTGCTAAAGAAAGTGTAACAAATTAAAAATGAATGTTCAATTCAGTAAATAATTTACACCAATGTAAACTTTGTATTAACTGAAAGAACTAGATGTAAGTGTTCAGATTTTGTCTCACAGCAACTTAAGTACTGTCCCACTTACCTTGACTTTCCAGTCAAAGTCTTTCAAGTATGAATTTGATATAGCTGCTGTACTTAAAACTAAACTACGTCTAACTTCTTCTTGACGAGGCCAAATGCAATCTAGAACAGCTTGCTTGACTTCAGATGATAGAGAAAAACTATCAAGTTCCTTAGAAATCTGCGCAAAAAGACGTACGATAAAGTAAGCAGTTTTAGTGTTAAATTTTTCACACTGCATGTTAACACAATTTTCAAGTCTATAGCTATATAATCATATGAATCTGAGAATACAGAATTAATACTCAAATATACCCTTAGGAGTGTATTAAATCCAAGGAAAGTCTACTAACAGAACAATATTTCTCAAGATTTATTTCAACATCATTCTTTTGCATCAGGACATTTCCAAACAGAACACAGTCTGCTGTACATAAAACTAAACTACATCTAACTTCTTCTTGATGAGGCCAAATGCATTAATCTAGAACAGCTTGCTTGACTTCAGATGATAGAGAAAAACTATCAAGTTCCTTAGAAATCTGCGCAAAAAGATGTACGATAGATTGGATTTACTTCCAAACTGAAAACCACGTTCTTGGATTAGAGTGCTAACGCTTGCTTTTGCTTTTGCTGTTGCTGCGCTGTTTTTTATCCGAAACGCATGGTTCATTATAAAATTTGTAATATATATTTAGTTTCTGTCTCAATATTTTTGGTCTGCCAATGACAGTTTACATTCTAGTTTCTTACTCCATTCTTTAAAGCAGTCCTTTAAATAAGCAAAATTGCTTCCTGGACTGCCTGCCAAATGCATGATTATTATTGTAATTAGTATTACAATTTATGATGGCAAATAAAATGAACTGAAAATGAACTGAACAGTCTTATAATTAGATAACTTTCAAAACTATCTGATCTTCCTTTACAGCTAAAGGCTGTACCTGATATCCAAAACTGATGATTGATTGATTGATTGATTGATTCACTGACTGATTGATCATTTGATTGATTAATCAATGATAGACAAGGTAGATGGCTCAATTGGTAATTGATCGTGCAATTGTTTCTGACTCACTGACTGACTTGCTGACTGACTGACTGACTGACTGACTGACTGACTGACTGACTGACTGACCAATCAATTGCCTTAATGATCAGCCCATCTGGCTAAAAGTCTTTTGTATTTGATGTAATGATGACAAGATCGATTTAGTCAGAAAAAGTATGCTTGGGGTTTCTATTTCATTCAATTTAATGTCTGAATTTTTGTGTTATCCTGGTTAAAATATAACATGCAGTGCATCAAACCTGTTCTTTGTTTAGTCCTCTTGAAGTGAATCCTTTTAAAATTTCTATCCCGGATTGCTGTAACAATTTCCATTCTTCAGTGGTCCAAATCTTTCCATAGTCCTCGTATCTCAAGTTTTTCCACTGCATATACAATCTAGGAGTTCCTGTGTTATCTAGGTGAGTTGAAAAGTTCATATAGCTTAAATCTGGATAATTCGTCCTTGGTATAAATTCAGCCAATATCAAGTAAAAGGTTAAGGTTTTCGGTGGCTACACGTAGATACAGGCCTAAACAAGACACTCGAGTATTGATTGATTTCCAAATCCAAGGAAAAGGAGTAATGCATTTCCAGTTTTCAAAAGGAATATATCAACCCCTTAACTTACGCATTTTCCCTTTGTACTCACCTTCTCGGCTTCCTGTTTTGAGCATTTCTGCAAAACTCTAGTCCCGGTCCGTGACTTCCTCCGTCCGCCATTTTGTTTCAGCGCCTGCAAACAAACGCACAGCAGTCTTTACGGAACTTTATGCGCAAAACACCTAGCAACAAGAATCGATTTTCGAATCGATTACCTTAGCAACAGAAGGAACAGATCCGATGGGAAAGAAGCAATCGCAAGATTGTTGTTGAATGTTTGCGGTTTTTCGTTGAGGTATTGGCAAATAACAAGAGAAAAAATGTTTCAAGAAGACAATGGACGTGTCAAAGTGTATGCCAGAATTCGACCGACGGCAAGATTCGCCCAGGACATGATCGAACTCTTGCCAGACGGCAAGTCGCTCAATATTCACTGTAAGAAGGATTTGAGAAGAGGATACATCAACAATCAAATTCTCGACTGGAGCTTCCATTTAGATCGCGTCTTGCACAACGCCAGTCAAAGCGATGTTTACGAGGAATGCGCTGCGGACATCGTCTCGAAGGGCTTGAACGGCTACAATGGAACAATCTTGGCCTATGGACAGACGGGTGCGGGGAAGACGTTCACAATGACTGGCTCCACAGAGAAATTCCAGCACCGTGGAATCATCCCCCGGGCAATTCAACAGGTTTACAGAGAAATACGCGAAAGACCGGAGCACTCCGTGACTGTTAGGATCTCTTATTTAGAAATCTACAACGAGCACATGTTCGATCTGCTCTGTACATTACCAGGCACAGTGTCAGACCCCTCCCTGATGGCAGTCACTGAAGACGATGATGGATTTACGAGAGTGAAAGGACTTAGTGTTCACCAGGCTAATAGCGAGGAAGAGGCTCTGAATCTCCTTTTTGAGGTGTGAATAATTTCTTTTAGGTAAATGGGGGTACGTGTGTATGTACTGGGGTAGTGAGGGGTCATTTCGTGGACCTCTGTTTAGAGATCCAAACCACCGACTGTTTGGAGGTCCGGGGGCATCCTCCCCCGGAAAATGTTATAATTGCATTCCGGGGCCAAGCAAGCATCCTACGTATTATGATATGTCTCATTTTTCTCATAATTTAGGTGGTTCGGCCAAACTGTCCATTAGATCTTCCTCAGCAGGTTTTTTTTTCACTTCCCACCCCCCTCCCCCTTGCACAGATTGTTATGCCTCTCTGGCCAGTTTAATTGTTCATTTATGTCAAGTTATAGTTATGGTCCCATCACATATGAAGGAAATCTTAAAGCCCTTAAAGACCTTTTTACCTCAATCTCCCTATAGTCGCATGTGGGCTCGGCTGCAGGGGGTGAGGGGTGGGTTGGGAGGCAGCTAGTGTGTTTGAGGCTTAATTTTACCTTGAGTCATAGGTCACCGGCCCCCTTTTAGCATTACGTCATACAGTACAACTGCATGGAAGTTTCATAAAAGTAAAGTTACCACACTAGCTAAAAACTACTTTAATTTACAACTTCAGGGAAGAGGGTAGGCCTAAGTTTAGGGGTGACTATTGAGGACATTTTAACTATTGCAATTGTTTTGCAATAGGTCACATGGATATTGTGATATTATTGTGATAGTGTAGGTACTATTGCAAAAGTATTGCGATAGTTTTCAGGAATGTCTGTATCTACCTAATGCCTTACACTTTAAGAAATATCTAAGAAGTAGTAGTCAATACAGGTACTGAGGAACACAATGGATGGTGCGACCCTATTGGTGGTTCAAGAATCAAAACGCTAAAAATGCTAGCTGCAGTAGGCGGATTGTTGTAGGTTTCTTTTTTTACCTTTATCTAGGTGGAAAAAGGTGTCTTTAGTGATTTCCCAAACAAGTAAAAATGCTAGAAGTATATAAAAACTATCGAAACTATCAATAGTTCGCTATGCTATCGCAATTTTTATGGATACTCCATTTTCGCTATCGATCCATTGCTATTGCAGCATCAACATCGCGATGCATCGATAGTTTGATGTATTGTTACATAATTTAGTGGAATGTTATCAACCCCTGAAGGAGTACTTGGCTTGAATTACAGGTCATCACACCTTTTTCCTATGGACATGATCACTCAAATATGACTTTCCTCACTGAATAATGTATGAGGTGACAATTTAGAGAGTTTATAAATCCAGTGTTACACCTGTACAAGTGTTGATAAGGGCTTACAGTATAAGGATATTCCCTGTCAGAACTGAGTGTTGTCAGGTGGAGCAGTAGACTAATTTATTTGACTTCTTGAGATTCCAGGAACTCAAAAGAATTAAATTTATTTGTATCATACATGGCTTCTAAGGGAAAGTTCATTTAATACGACAAGGGGGGGGGGGGGGGGGGTGGGGTGGATGAAGATATTGAGGGGGGGCTCCAAAAATTTTTACACACTCGAAGGGGGGGCTCTGAAAAAATTGTTGGGCTAGGAGAGGGGCTCTGAAATTTTTACTGCCAAAGGGGGGGAGGGGCTCCTAAAAAATTGAACCTCTAGCGAGGGGCCGGCTACTAAAATTTCATGCTTCCAGTTTCAGAATCTTCATCCTCCCCCCTTGTCATATTAAATAAACTTTCCCTAAATTAGCAAAATTTCGTGCAAAATTGAACATTCCAGAATGTTGTAGTTCATGGCTAAATGATGTTCCAGAATCTTCTATTGTTTAGTTCTGGAATATCCTACTACATTTCTATTTCATGTAAGGAACAGTCACAAGCAAGTTGTGAGTCTTATTTATGCAAGACAATTCATACCGGTATATTTAAATACTTCTCAGTAACTTGTTGCATGCATCAAAAACATAGCACTGATTTAAATCAACCTAAAGAGTGGGTGGGGATAACATGTGTGGCTTTTTGCATCCCATGATGTAACAAGAACTGATGATGGCAGGATGGGATTCGGATGATGTGTCCCAGTGATAACCCAACCTCATTCCCAGGGTCTGTCTTCTTCCCACCCTACCGGGGCAAAAAGTTGAGAGACCCTAGGAACAAGGTTGCATTAAAGCAGTCATTCACTGAAAATTAGGCTTTCATCAAGTTTGCCTTCTTTCATGCAATTACGAGTGACAATCCCAAAACCACGGTGAAACGCGGCTCACGGTTCACGGCTCACGACTGTTTACCCCGGGGGGGGGGGGGGGGTACTTGACCAATGTTTGGGTACAGGGGTGCCGCCGAGGGTTTGAAATCCTGACCCTGTTTAGGACAAAAATACGCTAAAACCCCACCCTGTGTAGGACAACAACCTCCATTTTAACACCCTGTTTAGGACAAGCGACAAAATGCACACTCGCTGGTTTTACAGGAATTTACACTGTTTAATAAGTCATTCAAACTGAAGAAAGCATGCTCGATGCGTCTAAAACCAAGTTGTTGCGTCTCTAGATCTACACTTGAACTAAACAAAAAGCCGTCAAGCATTAAGCTCTAAATTAGCGTGGCAAAATGTTGTCATTGCATCTTAAGAAGGGCGAGTTTTTTTAATTGCAAATCAAAGAGGAATGATGTCTTCAATTTTTGTATAACGAATAAGAGGAACTTATTTTTGAGGTTAATTTTATTTTGATTAAAGCACCAATAGAACTTTTACAGAGAAAAATATCCCTAAACAATATATATACCAGCGGGATCCCTCATGTCTGCTTGACACAGTAACATCTTTCTTTCATCGCGTTATCCAAGACAAAGAAACTATGCCTACCATATGTCGGTTTACTCAGATGATATTGCACAAATCAGCAAAAAAAGGCGTCGCTTTTCTGCCGCTCTATCGCATGCTCTTTCAACTTCTCGCAGGCTCCGGGTCGCAGGCTAAGAAAAGAAAGAGACTGGTCGCAGTTTGGGTAAAGTCTCTCGGCTCGTAATAATATACCCTATTTAGGACAGGTTCTAACCTGTTTAGGGCGGAAGCAAGTCGAATTGTATACCCTGTTTAGGACAGCGAGGCCAAAAAACCATACCCTATCCAGCGGCACGTCCCCGTATAGCCCAAATAAGGGAGTACCCCCCCCCCCCCGGGCTGTTTACGCAGAAATTTTAAGGATAAAAGAGGAGCGGTTTTCCACTATTCATAAAAATACCTTTTTCTTCTGGCCCTGTATTTAAAGCGACCCCATATTAAGCGGCCAACCTTTATTCGGCGCCCAGCGGCCAAAGTCCCAGACACTATATATATACACTGTAATTAAGACATCTATTCAACGGCCACCTCTGAGTAAGCGGCTGCGGCCAGCTTCTTGCAGTCCTTACGGCAACGGCCAGGAAGATCTGAAGTTGGACGCGAAAAGAATGACAGTGTGGAAACGCAATTGTTTCTGTGGGTTTTGTTAACGTTACGGGACCGTATTATAACTCTAAGCTTTCTACTTGTTCTGTACTTGCTTTTGTTTGTACTCGGTAAACTGAAAACTGGACCACGCTCAACGTTTTCTGACGAACCTCTATTAAACGGCAACCTCTATTAGCGGACAGTTGTCCCCAAGAGTGTCCGCTTAACAGAGATTCAACTTTAATCAATAAACTATTTTCAAAACCTCTATTTCAGGGAGAAACAAATCGTATCATCGCTCAACACGCACTGAACAAACGTTCTTCTCGCTCGCACTGTGTCTTCACTATCTACATCGAGTCGCACTCTCGCGTCGAGTCCAACACAAAGTACGTCACTTCCAAGCTGAACTTCGTGGACTTGGCTGGTTCCGAGAGGCTCGGAAAAACGTTGTCTGTCGGCGAGACGCAAGTGGAAGCTATGTACATCAACAAGTCGCTCACATTTCTAGAACAAGCTGTGATAGCACTGGCTGATAGACGAAGGGATCACGTGCCATTTCGACAGAGCAAACTGACGCACGTGCTGAAGGATTCAATAGGTGGGAAGTGTAATACACTGTTGATAGCGAATATATGGGGTGAAGCCGTGCACATCGAGGAAACGGTAAAGAATATACTACACTGCCTTACTAAGCTAAGATTTAGGGCCTGTTTACAAAGAGGGACGGTTTCCCTAGTAATCGGGTTAACCCTAGCTAGAGGGCAAAAGATAGCCTGGGTTTACAACCAAACTTTCACAGGTAGGATGACCCTAAAACCTATAACAACTTAATGCGCGGGGTTAACCCCACCTGGAATGTTTACACGGGAAAAAGTTAACCCGCCTACCAGGGTACGCTAGCACGCAGATACGGTAACCCGCCTACCCGCGGCGGGTAACCCTAGCTGCCTTGTAAACACGACGAAGAAAAAAGGAGGAAATGTGTGAGTGCTAGGGTAACCTTCTCTCGATGTAAACAGGCCCTTACATGTATTCAATTAGATAGCGTTATACATTGCTAGTCAGGTTTTCTCGCCTTTTCATAATCTATCGCAATCCGAATTGAATATAACATACTAGAACTAGCATATTTCATTCACTAGTCAATAGTGCGACTACTAGGCACAGTTTTTCAAACAAGGGAGTGTAGAGTACAATTGCTCTTAATTGATAAATATTAGGAACCCTTGGATCAAGACTTTCGAATCTCAATCTAGTCGCGCCTGACGCCTACTGGGATCTTAACCCCCCCCTCCTCAACAAGCACAGTGGACAACCATCAATTTTTGGTATGCTTTCAAGTTTCAATTACCCTGTTCTGTTTGGGCGTAGTTCCCGTTAGATTACCCAAATCAAAACAACTGGTATCATTATCTTGATTGAATTGGATGCCGGCAAAGTATTAAAGGATACCATAAACATTTTGTTGTACTTTGTAATGAGAGCGTTTCAGTTTGTTTCCTATTTTTTTACCCAACGCTATGTCTTGCAGTCATTTATTTTTGCGAGATTAACTAGACCAACAGCTCATTACAGTTTTCCAGAAAAAAAAATTCTTGGATGAGGCAAATCTAAGTACAATTTCTCGTCTTTTCTTGTTCAAAGCTCTCGACCATGCGCTTTGGCAGTCGAATGATGAATGTGCCATCGGAACCTGCCGTGACAGAACGCTTTGACACGCTAAGGCTTTGTAAGCAACACGAAAAGGAAATTCGTACTCTGCGTCAAGAACTCGCCATGCACGATACACTGACAAATCGCAGCCAAATCTCGTACGAGCCACTGTCGGAATCGCAAATCCAAGACGTCCGTGAGCAAGTCAAGCGATTCCTGTCGGGCGAACTAAACGACATCGAGCTCGTCAATGTTCGGCAAATCAAGGAGACGTTCGCGCAGTTCCGAGTGATTGTGAACTCAATGGAGTCGGAGGTGGAGGAAAAGCTGCGAGGGAAATATGTGTTGCATGAAAGAGATGGAGTGACTTCTGGTTAGTATTGCTCATAGGACACTGTATAATATGATAAGATATTGCGCTTATAGGAAGTCCTATTCACAGGCTGAGGGATGGAACGTTAGGGGTTGGAGCCCAGGATAGAATAGCTCTAAACTTCCTGCCTCCAGTTCGAGTTAGAATTCTCCTCGTTTTAGTTCCTATCTCTTAAGGAATTATTTTAGGGAATTTTAGTTTTTTTTAAGCTCAGTCAAGTTGCAATTGTGATTTTAAGGTTTTTGATTTAGGTGTTGCTAAATAATTTGAGTTGTTATGCGTAGTTCAGCATATCCGCATGGAATTCACAAAATACTACGCAATATTGTAAGCTGATTTTCCCTGTTTCTCAGAGTTTCTGCTACTTTGAAAATCCCTGTTACCTGTTCTCTTTACAGTTTCTGCTCTCTTTAATACTAGTTTTCCGGTCTCTTGAAGTCAAATTTCATGTTTCAGTTTCCTCGATATTATTTACGTGAAGTATTACAATGATTATGAAGCAAACGCTGACCAATGTGCATCACTTGCAGCCACAGGTGGTAAACTAGGCACTGTCCATGGTGGTGAGAGTGGGTTGGTGGGTGAAGTGGACGGACAAGGGTTCGGGGTAGGAGTTGCTCCTCCCGGCGTCAAACCAAACGTGTCCACCTTGGTGAGTACAAGAAAAGTGAAAAGCCGTGGAAAGGGGAAAGAAAGGGACAGTGGAAAGTCTCCCGTCCGGGGCAGTGCCGGGCAGACTGATGGACAATCCGGCAGTGATGGACAAGATCGGCTCCAGTCTCCCTCGGCACAGTCTCCCACGCAGCGTGCTGCCACGCCTCCACCTAAGAGCGAGGCTTTTGAGGAATTCAAACTGGAACGAGGAAGTGAGATCAACCGGATTCTTAATCAAAATAAAGGTAAGGAGACTATTGAAGTTAATTCTGAACAGCGGATTAACAACCAAAGTACATAACTTTATTACAATATAGGGTTCTTTTGAGATGCTACTTTTTGAGACGCAGACGGTAACCGGAAGAGAACATTTCGCATGCCAGGACCGTGTTGTCTCCCAGATTTTGATACTACTTATCTATAATGAAGAGAAGATACTTAGCGATGTGAATGTGTTTGTGTGAGGGCAACCTTGTCAATAAAGAGGAATGGTTAGGAAGACCGGCAAACATCAAAGGAGCAAACAAAGATGGCAAGATGTATGTTGGAAGGTCCACGACCGTGCAAAATCTTTTGTTTTGCGCTCATACACTATGCACGAATTACGTAACCAGCACATTTCTATTGGTTAGTTCCTCAGGACGGAGTAAAGAGCAGTATTGTGTTTTGTGCAGGGCCAAGGCCAAAAAAGAGAACAAAAACATACAACAAAGAACTTTGTCGGGTTTCATAACAATTCCCCTCTATTAACTATGGAGGGCATGTTAAAAGTGAAAATAGCTCACTTCCGGTTGCCGTCCGCGCCTCAAAAACGCGCGTGTGTAAGCTAATTCCCTTGAAGTTGTTCTGCTATCAAACTTTTTTTGAAACTTGGCGTGATTAACATCTATGATGTGATTATTAAAAAATGCAATAAAAAAGTGGTGTCACCGTGCTTGTTTACACGTCAGCAGGCTCTCAAAATGGGGTATTTTTACTGGTTGTGCGTTAAAAATTCGAATTACCTTCACACAGAGTTAAGTCTTGGTTACCCGAAAGACACAAAGTTTTATCTTGTAAATAAAGCTTCATTTATTGGCATAAGTAGTATTGCTTCATTTAAGCTGTTTTTGATTGCTTGGTTGCGGGAATATTGCACTTTTTTGGATAGTTCCGTGGTTAGCTTGAAGTCCTCGCCTTGGCCAAAATACACCCAGCAGGGGACTTTTTTCCAAAAAAATTTCATGTTCCACTATCAAACTTTTTTTCTTCATCAAATATGATCTTTATTAGACTGTTCGTAGCGAATACCTGAAAAAAAAATTGCGGGTCACCGTGCTCGTTTCAGAGGAAAGGAGAATTTATTTCGCTATCGAGCTTAGTTTGAGGGAAATCTGTTACCTTTCGTACGTGCACGCGCTCATGTGCGTGCGCTAATGACGCGAGAATCGTGCGCAGTAGGGATGCGCAATGCAATACTAAGGAATTACCTTAAGCTTTCTATTGTCTTCGGCGGTTCATCTTTGGTCAGCAAGAAATACCACAATGTGTGAAAACCAGAGTTGGTTTGCAACATATAGCTTTGGAGGGATTCTTTGGCTACAACAGCAAAACCATGTTATACAACCACCTAAGCCAGTAAATAATGCCATATGACTGAGACATCAATGATGCCCCGGAAAGTTTTCGAGTCCGCAAAGCCATTTTTGATTTGTCTGTATCTAAAAACAGAGGTGTATACGCCTGAAACGTTTTGTATGAAAATAACCTCTCTTCATATTAAGAATGTGTGAATAAAATAGTTCTGTAATCATAAGATCTGCGATTTTGCAACGGCGCTCCGGGTGCAAAATCTTTCTGGGACCTTCAAAAAAAACGAGCCTCAGCTCTCAGTTGGCTTGATAGCTCAGTTGGTAGAGCACTGCGCCGGTATCGGAGAGGTCATGGGTTCGACTCCTGTTCAAACCTGAATTGTTATATTGAAGCTTTTAATTTCACAGCTATACAAATATGTGATCTTTCATGTGTTCACTTGTAAATAATGAAATGTCTATTTAGGTAAACTCTTGTTATACTCAGTTATTTCTTTCAACTCCTTTTTAGAAATTCTACGTGATAAAAAGAAGAAGGCCAAAGAGCTTTCCTCGTCGGTAAACAGCCTCATGGAAGAAATCAGCGACTCTGGAGCAATGCTGGAAACTCGCAAACAAGAGCGGTTCGAACAGGGTGAATTCCGAACGGACGATGGACAAGTCGTGATTAACGAAGATGAGTACGAACTCCTCCGTAGAGTAAAAGATCTGAAGTCGCGCTACCGACGCGATTACGAAGACCTTTTGAACACCAAATCTGAAGTCATGTACTGCGAAAAACTTGTAAATCAATGTAGGCAACGCCTGGTGACCGAGTTTGAGAACTGGTATTCCGAGTCGTTCCTCGGAGCCGAAGATGAGCCGAAGGGTGGCCGAGAGGGTCAGGTCCCCGAAGACGAACAAGAGAAGTTTGATCGGCTTCAGCTTGAATTGTTAATGGAGCACCCCGATTCTGTACCTTACTACAATGCCAAGATGCAAACTGAACGACGAATGCACCTGACGGCCAGCGGTGGACAAAAAAAGAGAAAGCCTGGAACCTTGATAGCCACAGTGCGGAACAAACCTCCAACAACCCTGACGGTCACATGAGAAACCGCTGGGCAAAATTATGATAACAATCACAGACTTTTAAAAACTATGCTTTATTACATTGTCACTTATTTTGTGTTTTGCAAGTTTGTTAAAAAATAATAAACATAAACATAATTCTAGTTGTAAAAAATGACAAAATGCAATTTCTCAGCCCCTTATTGTACATAGATTATTTAGAAAAGATCAATTACTTTTACCAAAAGCTGTTTACATATACAAGTATTTTGTTTAAATTGGCGTCACAGAAAGAGTATTTTAATAATGAATGATCCAGTCAGTAAAGAGTCTTTCAGGCACGTTTACTGTTGGATAGAAGAAGCACTTTTTTCTGGCTAATAAAGAGTTGTACAATCTTTCCAAGCAGATAGATAAGATTTTTCCTCTTTGTTGTTCACACAGTCAAGAGCATACAATAGATGCAGTGTGTTATGTACTTCACTATGCGCATGTGCAACCAATTCTGGAACAAGTGCCATTCAAATAATGTATAATTACTGTAAAATAATTCTGTAAATAATAAACGGCGCAATCAACAAGTTTTGTCTGTATGTTTATTTCGTCATTATTTTCCAAATCTTCAAACTGATAAAAAAAAATTATTTCGATACAATAATTTCTTTATGGGCTAATATAACTTCCTTTTTTCGCAACTTATTTTCACTACAAGCTAATGAACTCGACAAAACGCATAAAAAGTGACAACTAATTACAGGTTTTTTGCCGAGCCCCAAAATGACTATTAATGAGTGGCTGTGGCCTTGCCTTATGAATTAAGTTTAAGTCACGTTTTCGATGAAAACAAATTATCGTGCTGTTGTAAGACGAAGCTTGTTGGGCGTACGCATGCGTACTCTGACGTCACAATGGCGGACAACCATCCGTAGATCTAAAAAATGATGAGATCAATAAAATTCAAACAATCGATGTTTTTGTAACTGGCAGTTGTAATTTCTATTTGTTTTTGTATTTTGTGAAAATTAGGCCTGAACCAGGCCTTAACACGCTTGAAAAAGTGTTCATGTTCCTATAGTTAAAGGAAATGAGACGTTCCCAGAGGCGGATCCAGGGGAGGGGTTGAGGGGGTTGCAACCCCCCCTTTGAGAATTTTTTTTTTGTTATTTTGCTTAATTCTTCGTAAAGTAATAATAGAATAAAATTGTTTTTACGAAGTTATTTCACTTTTACCATTCGACTGCTTGTCAAGTTATGAAAAAATAATGTACATTTCGCAAAGGTCGTATCAGGTTCAGGTATAACAAGCGACATGAGCAGGTGACATTCATTGATAGTGTACAACCCCCCTTTCAGAAATTCCTGGATCCGCCCCTGGTTCCTGGAAGAACCCCTTCGTCAGTCGCAAATGACGCGGTGATAAAACCAAACTTTAAAGTTTACGAGCATTACTGTTCACGCACACGCGTGCTATGGCCGCTTTGGCGTTGATGCACTCTTTTAAATGTTAGCCAAACATCCGATAGGAATCTTTGCTTTTACAATGAGGATTTAAACTTACTAGCGTTAAGTTTCTTTACACCGCAATGCCTGTCCAACAAGCTGAGTTTTGACTCTGGTTGCAACTAATACCTTATAGTTGAGTACTTTCTACACCTTCACCTGTATACTCAATCGTTATTTTGCCAAGGTAGCTCAGAGGTGGCATTTTGAGTTAGTTTGGCCACGTTCAAAATAAATCGGAAGAAACGGCGATAATAGTAGTTGATAAGATAGGAAAAAACTAAAATGATAATAATAAATCATAAAGAAACGAGGATTGTCAAGGATGGAAAAGATTAACACTGACTGATACGGATTAACTTGAAAAACTCAGGCTAAATTTTTCAATTAAGATGAGCGAAACGTCATGTAGTTCCTAAAAGGATTGAAGTAATAATCACTCTTGGTAAAATAAATCCCTCTATACCTGTTGAAAGTTTGGTCGGTTTTCAACAGACTTCAAACAATCCTCAATGAGGATCTTGAAAGTCTGGCTCCAGTTCCCTGGAATCTTCTTTAGTCTCGGATCCATAGTACTGGTCGTTAACTTTTTATAGCTTTTAACATATTTCAGAGGTTGTTTTCTCGTAACGCATTCCCAGACAAGAACTCCGAAGCTAAACACGTCACCAGCTTGGTCAGCGGGTTTACCACTTAACTGTTCTGGAGCCATCCACTCATATAAGTAATCGAGGTGGCTGATGGGAAGGCCGCTAGAGTCGCCATATTGGACACGCTGAGCGTATTCAAAGTTACAAATCTGAAGAAAGATTTAAATATTAGATGACATTAGAAACTTGCACTTCTTACATACTTGCATGCGCATGTTCAATCAAAACAAGAGAAAAGCTCACCTGGTCCTTAAATTGTTTACATTTTAAAACGTTGACTGAAATTGCGGTTTCTTCAAACAACAATAAAAGGAAGTGACACACTCGAACATCAACCCATGGCCCGGCCAGTACCTTGCGCTTGTACTGGCCAGACCGTGGGTTGGTGTTTGAGTCTGTCTCTTGCTTTTATTGTTGTTCTTCACAAACAAGCAATATTGAACCCCCGATTTCTCAATCGAATAAACAAATAGATCCCATATGTTGGGGTACGTCTGTTCAGTAACTGATCACAGATGACGTCAAAGTGTGGTAAGAGCAGTAGTGGCAACCGTGTAATTTCAGTTCCTTTTGTGAGATGGACAAACTGACATCATCGACGTCTTCACTACTGAGGATATGGAAAATACACTGCTCGGGTCCCGGATGTGGTTTCGTTTGAGTTTTTCGAATTGTATATTTTCCAGTGTCTACATAATAAAGTCACATATACGGTCTTGTTGTGTGTATCAGAAGCTTATCACCTAGTGCCAACTTCTGCTGTACTAACTACTTATTTTAAATAAGTAATCTCTTCATCATGAAGCAACTAAGGGTATTGCCTTATCTCCTAGGGTGGAATCTAGTCCAACAACAGGCTACACCCCAATCCGGCGAGACGCATTTTGTCAAGTTGCCTCAAGCGGTTCACCTGTACCCATTTGTACACCTCGATAGAGAGAGGTGCAAAACCACAACACAAGGCCACTGCTAACCATTAGAGCACTGCGTCTCACTCTAACTTCAAGCATAAAATTGAGTTCTTCCGCCAAGTTTATAAAAATTATTATTGTGGTGGAAAGCCTTGACACCAAAATGCAAACCCAGAGAAGGAAAAGAGACTATTTACCCTGAAAAAGGGCGGAGATACTTGTTGAAAAATTGCAATAAAGCCCCAAGGGAGGCTAATGGTGTCCCATTCTACACACCGCAAATGAATTCAAAATCCTTAATTACAAAAAAAACCGTTAAGTTACAACAGAGTTTTAGCCTCTAAAAATTCCTTGAGGTTCTTCAAGTTAGCAAAATAACGAACCTTGGCCTTAAAGTTCTCAGTTAGAACCACACTGCTGGAGCCCAGATAACAGTGAATATATCCCCGCTGATGTACAAACTGCATCGCGCACGCTATATCTCGGCTGAAGCCCAAAACAGCGTCCTCACTGAAAATGGTCTTCTCTCCGTGAAGGAGCTTTCCCAGGAAGGCACGTTCTACGGGTTCAAGTACAAGGCCCTGCTGAGAAGGATTCGGACTGTTGCACACGGCCATAAGAAGAAGTATATTGGGATGACGCAAGTCACTAGGGATAAAAAATAGTAGAATTTTCCACCTTGTACATCTTTTCCTTTCAACGTTGGATTGTTTGATTCAGAAATTCGCAAAAATCGATACAGCTTGCTAACAGGATCTATTTTTCAGTTCATAGTTTTGCTTGCTTGTAAACGGTGTTAATGTTAAATTGTAACAATTTGAAGCAGTTACAGTAGAAAGAAATGGGAAAGGCCGGCCAAGATATACATAACCTTACTCTATGCAGGAAAGGAAAAACAAAATCTAATTAAGAAGATCTTGCAACAGTCGATGTTGCACTAATTAGTATGTAGCGAAACATTACTGTTCAAGAGTTGTTTCAATGAATTTTCTGGTTGTGGCAGGGCGGTAGCAAGAAAACATGGTCGAGGCCGGGAAATGGTTATTGTTGGTTTGCATATTAATTTGCTGGCAGTATTTCACTTCCCCTCTTAAAAGAACAAACCACCAGCAGAGCTGACATGAGTCGAGTACCTGATCTTACCTGTCACTAGCTGCGGCCCTGAGTTGGCTTTTTAAGTATATGCACAAGACGTACCGGTATTGGAAAGGATTATATTTGTATATGATGAAAGAGTAACCTTTAATAAACAACTATTGGATGAGGTTGAGCTTGATATCATGAATTATCAAAACCGAGGTCTGTGTTATCTGCCGAAGCCGAAAGCTGAGGCAGATAACACAGAGACGAGGTTTTGACAATTCATGATATCATGCGAAAACCGAATTCAATAATTGTATTATTATACATTTTTCACATAATTCATCCTCAGAAACAGAAGCGAACCGTTCAGCCACCGGGGGGGATACTTGATATATTCCTGGGTGGGGAGGTGAGGCCCGGCCTCTCATACCCTGACCCTGTTTAAGACAAATATCGCCTGTTTAAGACAGAACTCCGATTTTTGATACCTGTTTAAGACATAGATTAAAAGTTGCGGTTACAAATCGTGTGGCTTTCTTGTTGTGTAATCAGTGGAAATTAATGTGCCTGGTATCAATGCCAAAGTCAACAAAAGACAATAATAATTTACAAGAGCATGTAAAAATTTTGCCATTTATCGTCCAAGAAAAGATATCCCATTTAAGACAAAAATTGATGAATCGATACCCTGATTAAGACGAAAAATGACAAATTCGATACCCTGTTTAAGACACATGAAAGTTAGAAATTTCGAGGCAAATGAAAGGTATAGACTATGTTACAGAATCAAACACTTACCGTGCATTTTTACCTTTCGACACCCCGATCCGAAAAATTGGTTTTTGCCCTGAGCGGGACTCGAACCCACGTCTCCCTGATTACTAGTCGGGCATGCTAAGCCACTACACCAACGCAGCAGATTAACGGGGTGACTTAGCCGCGTGGGGATCCCTAGGGCCCAATTTTTCTTCACTTGAGAGTGTATCCTTGCCTCTATAACCCCTGACAGGGCTTAGAACACATGAAAGTTAGAAATTTCGAGGCGAATGAAAGGTATAGACTATGTTACAGAATCAAACACTTACCGTGCAAGACAAAAATCCCGAAAAACATACCCTTGCTGGCGCACGTCCCCATTAAGCTCATATAAGGGAGTACCCCCCCCCCCCCCCCCAGGGTTCAGCCATTTTGTTTCTGAGGAGAACACTCCAAGGGGCTTAGTAACCAGGCAGACGTTGAACTTGACATGATAAATGCAATATCTGCAGCAGATATTGCATTTATCATGTCAAGTTCACAAGCTATTGTGAATTGATTGAATGCTCTCGACCAATCAGATTTTTCATAGCGAGTCTTGTGTATAATAATTAGGTTTTAATCCTTACCTCAGGACAGTGACCTCATGATGAAATTGCTCCTGTCGCATGGCTTCTTTCACTTCCCACCGATATCTTTTTAACGTGACATATCCGTCTCTCAGTTTCCCTTTGATGTAAAAGCTGAACGGCTCCTGAGAATACACGTGTTGCTCATACGATTCTATTTCTAAGCTAAGAACTTGAGGAACAGGCGCCCGCAGTCCGCTCTCAACTTTAAGAGGCTCCTCTACAGAAAAAAAAGAGTCGCTGGTTTTTGTAGCATGAAGCTACTAGGAATATTTCTACTCCCCCTTGTATGGGAGGCTGGTCTATCGCAGGGTTACCCCCAGCATTATATTCACCTGTAACCGTTCGTCCACCTGGGTGGAGAGAGGCACTGTGAGAGTAAAGTGTCTTGCCCAACAACACTGACAACCCAATGTTGAGTGGTCAGGGCTCGCACCACTGGACCGCTCGATCCGGAGTAGAGCTCACTACCCATGTAGCGCTTCCACTCCTCTACAGAAACATGGGTAACATGATGCCATTTATTTTATTTCGAGAACCAAAAAGGACTGGCATCCTGTTACCCCTATTGCACCCCAGCCTTTTTCAGTCAGTTTTTTTGCAATTTACTTTCCCATTTATTCTTCCACGTTCTGGCGTTTACGGGATTCCTCTACAGAAACAGGTTCGATACGATGTCATTCAAGAAACAAAAAGAATGGTCTCCTCCTACCCCTATTGCACACCAGCCTGTTTCAGGTTTCGTAAGTTTTCCCTTTCTCCTTGCTCCCCACGTTTCGGCGTCAAGCTCTGATTTCAGTTTTAATCTATTTTCGAGTCAGACTTAGTGAGAACCTTTCCACCAGTGTGCGCGAGAATACGCGTGCTCCAGATTCACTCTACGATAGGTCAAATTAAAACTGACGTTAAGCCAAAACTTAGAGTAACATCCCCTTAAGTGGCCACCGACCTAGATATTGTGATATAAAAGCCAGTTCAGTAAAACATTCACAGATGTCTGTATCATTATCAGCTGAATTATACGGCTGCTGTTTGATATGTTAATGAACACCTTTTCTGTGTTACTATCCTCATCTTACCCTTCATGAAAAATATTTGCTTATGTTTTCTCGATATCTATGTTATTTACCATAATTGACGAAAGCCGTTGTCCTTCGTCGCTGCAGAGTAGAATCTTTCCTTTTCTGCTTCTCTATAAATGTCAGAGATCAAAAGTCTGTTTAAAAAAAAATTAGAGGAGTTGCGACACGGTTTGTGCATCTTGAATAGTTCAGCCTAAATTTTTCAAATTCGACGTTTGTTATCCGCGTTAATCTTTTCCATCCTTAACCACCATTGTTCCATAGGGGTTCATTATAATCTCTTTGGTGTTTTCCTGCCTTACTCAACTAGCATTTTCAGGTTTCCTTCAATTTTAAGGTAATTCTTCAAGTGGCCAAACTAACTGAAAATAACGTCACTTAGCTCCTTAGACAAAATAATGATTGTGTATACAGTTGAAGAAGATGAAGAAAATATTCAGCTAGAAGGTATATGGGAGTTAAAAGCCAGCTTGTTAGCCAAGTATTTCGCATTAGCAGGTTGTAAAGAAATGTAACGATAGTAATTGCAGATAATTTTCAAACCCTGTTGTAAAAACAGAGATGGCTATTGGATTTTTGAACAAACTATATTAAAAGAAAGCTTAGGAGTTATAAAGGTTTCCAGTACTTTCATGGTTCACCAGGAGTTTTTCCAACGAGCGCGCCCTCATTCGTTAATATGGGTGGCAACAGTTCCTAGCACTGTCTGGCAGTTATACTGAGTCAGGACTATGCTCCTTTAAGAAAGACGTTATACTCCGCTCTAAAAATAATTTTTGTCGCCCTTGCAGAATAGCTATCCTCCCCCTAGATTTGAGCTAATCACATTACTACTTATCTCCTCTGACATTTAAATATCAGCTAAGCGCGGAGTATTCTTTCTTTGATCACATATGACAATAGACCCTTTGCATAAATGGCGCCTAAATTTGAATAACAATACTTGGTACATCCTTAGCCTCACGTTCATGTTTCAAGACATAGGAAATTTCACATGAGTTTGAGGCTATGGATGTACCAAGTATTGTTATTCAAATTTAGACGCCATTTATGCAAAGGGTCTATGTCATGAAGATCGAGAAAACAGCGGTCCATTCTTTGAAATCTCTTGTAGGCCTCTTTGTGCCTTGTTATTTCATTAAGTTCCTTTGGAGTGATCTTCTTCAGTGATCTAAGGTCACTTGGATCATGGTGTGTCAAAGCAACTGATGAATCCGTGACGTGAGTGGTTTTATCAGTTCCTTTGTTGCACGTGATCTACGTTATCTTGGATCATTGATCCTGATTACCAGATCACCCCAAAGGGACACACCTAAAGTGCCAAAACGCCCCACACATCAAACTACTATAATGCTAGCTTGTATCTGAGTGCACATGACGCAGATCTGGAGTAGAAATCAAACGAGAAGTTTAAGATGGTTTGTGATCAGCAAATTAATAAGAAATAGACCAAGACCCCTCAACACTACGGTGTTTTCACTCTGAAAACTCCAAATGTTTTCCATCCACAATACCCCGGAGAAAATCGAAAAAACGCAGCAATAATCGGTCATTTCGCATTTGCGTTTGGTGAAAACTCGGACTAGGAAATGACGTGACTATTTTGACGTGGTCGTTTTCGCAAACTCCGTTTTCCAAAACTTTTCATTCCAAACTAAAACGCTAAGCTGGCGTTTTAAAAAACAGTTGGCCTGACCGTAGTTTCAAATTTCTCCTGGCATAGATCAGTTGAAGATCTATGTTCTTCCAACCCCCCCCCCCCCCCCTTACAACTTGTTACCAGATTCCTCGAGCAGTTTATCAGTCCTGGTCTGACCGTATTTCTTCATGATGCACTGTAAAAGGGTTTCTTGATTGTGATTCTTGGTCTCAAGGTCAGCGCCATGGCGTAGTAATAAAGCCAAACAGGTCATGTGATTTCCCTCTAAAGCTGCATGACCTGGCATTCCAAGCTCTGACTTGCTGATGGAGAAAATACACACACTAATTCAAATTTCGATGCAAACTTGAATAGAGAAGCTTAGAGAGAAGGCTACTTCCAGTTATTTGTGGAATGTTTCCCTCGAGGTCTCTTGTTGCTCTCTTGTTCATGGGAGTAGAGACGGCGCAGTGGTTGGAACGCTCGCCTACCACCAATGTGGCGCGGGTTTGAATCCCTTCATCTAGCGTCATAATAGGGTTAAGTTATGTTATCTATGTACAAGGCGAAATAAAGGTGTTGTTGTGTTGTTGTTATTGTTGTTGTTGTTAAGTCTGCTGCTGTTGCTCCGAGGGTTTTTCTCCGGGTTCACCGGTTTTCCTGCCTCCACAAAAATCAATTCTTCTAAATTCCAATTCGATCTGAAAACAGCGGACTAAGAGCCTATACCTAGGATTTGCCACTGCAAATTCCTCTAGGCCAGAGTTACCTGTTAGGATCGGCTCCGAGATCCAACAGAGCAGTAACACAAGACTCTCGTCCTCGTTTTGCTGCTAAATACAGCGCCGTGCGATGGCTGGAATCTTGAACATCTACATCTGTGATTTTATTGTCTTCTAGGAGTTTGCACAGCGTTTTCACCTCGCCTTTCTTTGCGCTTTCAAACCAAAGATCTAGATTATTCATTTTTGACGATT
>JAHPZR010002369.1:47500-65000 GCA_019787425.1 Platygyra sinensis
ATATACGTGCTTATAATTCTTGGTACATTCCTTTGCCGTCCTGTGAACCATGACCAAATGAGCAAGTTCTGCGCTCTGTGAAGAACGTGATCCATGAAGGACAATTTTAACAACTTTCATTTCGACTTTTACCCTGCGTTCAATATTCTGATTCGAGATAGTTTTGACAAATGAAGGACTTAAGAGCATCGAGAGATATTTAGTTTTAAACATAACTTCATTTTGCAATCGACGTTGACGACGTTGTTACTTAAACTCCCTATCATTTAGCTGAGCCTTACATATTGTCATACGCCTTATAAACTTCTTGAACTTGAATAGAATAAATTTAGAGCGCGCTCAAACTCTGAGAGGAGGAGTGATATTGATATTGCCTGATAAGTGTGGTCATTCTTTGACCATGCGAAACAGCGTTGTAGCAATGAAACGATGAACTGAAATTATGCTACCATTGATCATTATAGTCGTACGCCTTATATATATGCTATGCATATGTATATATGTTACCTACCACTGGATATAAAAACTGACTTTATGAAGAAAAACAGTTGTCTAGTTTTCAATTGTCTTTTCCAAAATTGGTGAATAAGTGTTGTCCACCGACTGCGCTGAAGAGTCTTGATTCAGTACGTTCCCATTAACATTTGCGGGTCGTGCTATCAAAAGTTATTAGCTAGCACAGCACATTAAAGTAATGTTTAATGAGTGAGCAGCAGTGTTTATCAGGAAGCCTTGGGATTTTAGTGGCGGTAACACACGTGCTGCGAGTTTATCAGTATTGAATAGATTCCTATCATTTAAAATCATGTTAACAGTTTACAGGATCAGAATACCGGGTTGAAAGAACTATTAAAGTTATAGCGAAGAACACGTGCTAGAATCTATGTAGAAATTTCTACGTATTTCTTATTTGGAATTTGCAGCCCAGAGCTAAGAAACCACAGATGAGTTGAAATTGTCATTAAATCTTATTTGCCAAAGAGATAAACATTTCATGACTGGGTAAACAAGCCCCGGCAATGATAAATATTAGTAGTCTCTTCCAGACTTTCAGTTAGTTCAGGCGTTCTGTGAAAAACTGTGAGCGAAAACAAAAAAAAAAAAAGAAAAAATAGTGGAGAAGTGATCGAGAGAAAGCGAAAGAAGCTCTTCGCTTTCTATCACCGCACTTCTCTATTCTACCGCTCGCTGTTTTTCGCGCTGCGCCCTAACTAACTGAACGCCTGAAAGAGGCTAAAATATTAAGGGCGTGGGGGTACTGCCTATAATGGTTTATACGGAGTATAAGGGGGTGTTCTATTTAGGTTGTAGGTATTTAAAAGGGGTTTAAACTGAAACATTTTGAATAGTGGAAACCTCACGGCGTTGAAATGAAGTTGATTTGGACTGGGGAAATACAGATAAAATAGAGATGTGATAATCGCAGTTGTAATCGTAATTTAAGCAATTGCATATTTTAGCCCCCAAAAATTTTCAGGCTTCAAGGGGATTCGAACCCATGGCCTTTGCGCTAGTCTACGACCTGAGCTATGCAGACCGATTTATGGAGTACAGCTTATATTATATAACTTTTCAAGCTCTACATCATTATCTTCAAAAAATGATATACTAAAGGGCAAGGAAGGGAATTGCAGAGCACTCCCTCGGGTATGATAGAAACTATTAAATTTTAACGATTTGGAAATATTTTTAGCTTAGACTTAAAAGATGAAAACGCGAAAAGTCACCCTGATGTCTGGAGAATGACTACTGTTTAAATCTTTGTCACAGTTCTCTTCAAAACCCATTAGAAGCAACAAGGTTTTTCAAAGACTTAGCGCAGCGACTGAGGAATGATCGTCGAAAATGTAAAACATATACTGCTGGCCCTTGTAGTCTTGAAAATTGACTCACAAAGCCCCCTCCTTAAATTTAAAAAAAAAAAAAAAAAAACATTGTAACGAAATGGCGAAATTAAATAAAATAATGTCGGGGAAAAACATTTTTGTGGCAGCCATTATCAAGTTGCAATGTCTGATCCAGCGCGGCTTGTTTAGACAATATGTATACCTTTTAAGCTAAAAGCTGTTGAATTTTAATTGCAACATGGCTAAACAACTATCAAAATTATGGTCCGGGGGAAACGTGACGAAGTATCAAACACATTTAAGTGTTATTGCCGAGGTGATGGGGCTGCATTGCATTCAGTTTTGTTTGATGTTTAGGGAAATGTCAATTTCATTTATTTATTCCCCTTGTAATAAAATTCATTCTTGGTATGAAGTGAATAAAGGTTTTAGCTAGGATTGTGTGAGTGGCCGCCCAGTAACAAATATGAGGCCAAAGGGCTTATTTCACTAGAGGTCCCCCCAGAAAATTTTGTGAAATTGAAGAATTTTTTCTAATTGAAGCATCGATGCCCGCGCTAAGTAATAAGCTCTTTGTTTATCTGTCTGGGAGTTTCAAATGTCTTGTGAAGGGTTAAGTTCAGTGCGAATTTGTTCAAATAGAATTTTGCGCCGCGACGCTGGCGCCGTTTGCTGTAACAGAGGCCAAAACTGTTTGAAAAATCTGTACTGACAGTTTTAACCCTCCTTTGCCGCAAAGGAGATTTAAAACTGTTTGAAAAAATCTGTACTAACAGTTTTAACCCTCCTTTGTCGCAAAGGAGGGCTAAAGCTGTTTGAAAAACTCCGAGTGCTGTTATTCATTCGCCTCATCACCTTCTACTGAAACATGCACTGAAATGACCAGGAAATCATTGAATTGTACAAAACTTGTACTAGGTCGATCTGGAGGAAGGGCCCATTCAGCCCGATCTCGGCCCTGAGGATGGTCGCTTATAGCCTGAGTTTCAGGCTTTACCGCAATTCCTTTCTACCCCCAACCTCTTGCTAAGAAAGACCTGATACTCAGGTTAGGCGGCTTACGATATCTGAACGCAGAGGAAAGTTGGACTGTAGGTCAAGTAAATAAGACAACAAACAAAAATCCAACCCTTAAAAACTTTTATTGATGTTGCTTTCGATACATACCAGAAGCTAGCTTTCCCTCTGATATTCAAAATTCCCCTTTACACTGTCACGATCAAGCCTTTATTAATACTAACGCACTAAGGACTTCATGGTTAAAATACTTTCGGGATCAACAGAAGCTGACATAAATCATCTTGATTATCCCTTTCGACAGCAACAGAAGCTATAATAGACAGGCTGTACCATGACGCCTTCGTCAGGGTCGGACACCTCACTTCCTCCGTGCTCTGCATAATCACATGGGTAGTTATAAAACCAACCCACCGGCTCGCCATTTTTAGTGGCTTTTCCCTGTCTTCCGTAAATAGACACACCCGCGTCGCAATTGTTGTACACGGTCTGGGCACAAAGCCATGTGCAGGATTTCTTGTCAGCGCTATTTCTCGCCACAACCACGTTTCCACAGCAGCCACTTCCACCTGAAGGGGTGCTTCCTCTACAAGCACCAGCAGCCGCCATGTGAAGAGACTGCCAGCCCAAGTCGTATGCCGAGTATTTATCATAGCCCGCCGGGAGGACGTCTTGAGGCAGATTTCCATCTTTGCCGAGCGTGGCAAAACCCTCGGGCTTGCCAACTTTGGCCAACAGAGCTTTTATTTTGGAAATCTGAAATTAAGGAAGAATTAGAAATACAACACTAGGCTCTCATAACTTTCGATACTCTCAACGGAAAACATTTGTCATATAAACGGAAGTCAGGTAAAACTTGACGAAGCAATTTGTGTGTAATTGAACTTTGCTACCATTTCTTTGAAATGAATTGTCTCGGAAAATTATATAAGAATTGCTTGCTAACACATTTT
This sequence comes from Platygyra sinensis, assembly GCA_019787425.1. Lineage (NCBI taxonomy): Eukaryota > Metazoa > Cnidaria > Anthozoa > Scleractinia > Merulinidae > Platygyra > Platygyra sinensis. Next base: position 51,318 of record JAHPZR010002369.1, read on the forward strand.
CTGTTCTGTTCTGTTCTTCATGAGACCGGGAGTCGTCACTCTGTGTCCTCGCTTTTGGGGCTTCTGAAAGAAGCTATTTGAACTTCCAGTCATACGTTTTCAAAGTACAGTTTCCTTGAAATTGTGGGAAATAACATCAAAAGTGTTTCCAAAGCACCAAAATTACTAAAGGGGCTAACGGCTTATGTCAAGTTTCGATCGTTGCACTCCAAAATTTAGCCTATAACCGTGTTTCTCGAAGGATTGTCACTGGAGCAACTTTACGGCTATGTTAAGACAGAAGCTAATGAAAGCTAATGATAGAAGTAAATGAAAACGATTTTCTTAAATCTCCGGCCCTCTTTTGTAGTTTTACACTGCCCTAGGACGATTTTTATTATCGTTTAGATTATTGCATACTGTTTACCAGCCTTCCCCTTTCTTTTTTTGCTTCCATTCCTGAAGCGAGGATGAGTACTAGTAGACAGGTCGAGAAGCAGGCAATCTTCATGTTTGTTTTATTCCTGTAAATCGAAAAAAAAATGTTAAGACTGGAAAGTAAAGTAAATTTCTTATTACGGAGAACTGGATATGCTGTGGCTTCACTTGAAATGAAATGTAGCAATTTTGCTTGATCGATAATTAAATTGTATGAACACGTGCAATTTTCTGCAGAGCGAATTAAAACAGTCAGCTGCAAATTAATTTCTACTTAGTAAAAGAATGAGTGCTGTTATAGAGAAACTGAGAGGGAAAGTCTTTACCTTCAGTCACGTCGTACTTGGCAGTTTCTGAAGTGAATGATAGAACGTCAATGTCAGAATGAAGCATTGTCCCGTTCCAGGTAAGTATTTATTAATGTATATCATGTTTGATTATCCAATTAGTAAAACACAGTTGGATATGTTATTGAAGCCGTAGTTATCCATTTCTTAGGCTTACCATGTTCCTGTGTGCTTTGAATTTTTTCGCAGAGGAGGTCCTTAGTTATTAAAAAAAATTGTTTTCAAAGCTTTGCAAGGGGAGAAACTAAATGAAATGTTACGTGAACATCAAGCTAACCAAAATTTCTGTTGTGTAACCTAGGAAGATATCTCGTTTTTAAGGACTCTGGATCGAACGATTGCCAGTTCTTTGACTTTGCAAAGCTTGGAAGGTGTTTTTGACTGACAGTTTTTTCTCAGTGTGATAACTTTGAAGTGTTTATGATAAGAAAATAGCCCCCCAAAAATAGCGCGCTGATTGGTTTGGCTTTTAAGCAATTATATAGATTTAAAATTACAAGCCATCGCGTGATAGCTGACGTGTGCACAACCCGGGTCAGCTACCACGCATAGAAATCAAGACCGAATAATCTAATTGTTTTAGTATCAATCTACTTAGTCGTTCAAAACTTTATGAAAATTCTCTTTATAGACACTTGGAAAATGCTAAAAAGGGGCTGTAGAAATCCAGAACTAGCAGGAGCTGTAACGTAATGGTGGCGCAAGCAGAGAGAATTTACATTTTGATGACCAATGTAAACAAGTTGTTTCCTTTTCTTCGTCACAGAATGTTCTAAAAGAAATTTAAAACGTGTTCCCCTTGTGTCTAGCGAGTTATAGAAATAATCGATGAAGTTCGGGCAGAGAATCCAAACTGTGGAAAGACTCGCCTGTCGGTTAGTTCGTGTTTTTCTCGTTCCCCAAAATGCAACTCCCACTCGTGTTTCTACGACTTGGTAGAAACATGGTACATACTTTTTGTTTCTTAATAAAATGGTAGAAACGTTCCACAGCTCAGTTTCACATTCCACCGACTTTCTTCAGTTTAATGAACATTCAAACTGTTTTGACCCTGTTAAATGTTGCTGTTGTAGCTTTATCGTGATACATCCCACATTGCTACTACCTAGTGTTCCAGCAATATCACAAAAATGCTCCCCTGTCGAGTTTACAGTTTTATTAGCAATTCGCATCCCCGTTTTATGAGTTTTAAAACGTCCATCTTCTCGCTGTTGTCAACAGCGCGCGGGACATTTTTTAATTAGTAGCAGGCATACCCGGCCTGGGAAGTGCTTGTCTAATGTAACGCTCCTTTGGCAAGTCATATACAACCATGGTTACATATCCCTGCCGTCACAGCAGCGGTGAAAAATGCTCCCCTGTCGAGTTTACAGTTTTATTAGCAATTCGCATCCCCGTTTTATGAGTTTTAAAACGTCCATCTTCTCGCCTTTGTCAACAGCAGGCGGGACATTTTTTTAATTAGTAGCAGGCATACCCGGCCAGGGAGGTGTATTTCTAATGTAACGCTCCTTTGGCAAGTCAAATACAGCCATGATTACATATCCCTACCGTCACAGCAGCGGTGAAAATCAGGGAGTTTCAGAAACCCATAACAGCAATAGGGTGGCCCGTTTCTCGAAAGCCCCGGAACCTTTTCGGGTCCGTGAAGGCACATTTAACTCTTCTGTATCTAAAAACGAAGAAGTATGTACGCCTAACACTTCTTGTATGAAGAGAACCTCTTTTCATATTGAGAATATGTGAATAAAACAGCTCGATCTGTAATCATAAAGTTTGAGATTTTGCTGGTGCTTTTCGGCTGCGTAAACTTTTCGGTACCTTCTAGAAACGGAGGACCGGGAACGTGGTGATAATACAATGGCTATAAACGTGTGTTATATTCTTGGTACATTTCTTTGCCGTACGTCCCCTACAAACACCAACGTGCAATGGCCAAATTCTGGGTTACCTGAAGAACGTGGACAACGCGTACGACGGCTATTTTTAAAGTTCAATTGTATTTGAAATTTATCGCTGTTCTTTAGATTTATTTATTGTCGTGGTAGTGTTGGCAGTGATAAACAAGGTAATTAAGAAATAGAAAACATGTACCGTGTTTCTATCGAGTTATACAAACACGAGTGGAAGTTTGGGAGAACGACAAATGCTGTGGGAACACAAGCCGCAGGCGAGTGTTTCCACAGCTTTTTCGAGTTCTCCCAAACTTTCACGAGTGTTTGTATAACTCCATAGAAACACAGAGTACATGTTTTCTATTTCTTTTAGAAACCACCACTACGAGAGAAAGGAAAACAACTTGTTAACTTTGATTATCGAAATGTAAATTCTCTTTGCTCGCGCCATCACTACGTCAGCAGCACGCGCTAGTTCTGTGTCTCCATCGAGTTATGCAAACACGATTTTTAACCAACCAGCGCGCGTGCTTTCTTAGGACTGTTTTCTAAATTACTTTAGAGTATAGTGAGATTCGTAGGTAAAAATTTAATCTCATTTTTTAATCGACGTTGTCTTTGGCGTCGACGTCGTGGTTTCTCAAGCTCCGGCCTATTGTTTCAGTGGAGGCTGAAAGTTTGACTGATTACTGCAGGGTTTGAAAATGTGGCGCTTTTAATATATTTCTGCAGCATGTTGTTTTTGCAGTACACATTCCCCGTACTTACACCTTGTTGTTTTGGCTGTATTATAAGAGCGCACTCTCTAATATGTTCAGTATTTGCCAGTATTTAGTATCTCTCTATTTTATCCGTTCAGTATTTACCGGCTCGCTTTATTTTTAGTTATGAGGTTTAGAACGTTTACCTCTAATAATAAAAAAGCACTGTCAGTATACCATTTCATGTTAGCAGCATGCTCACCTTTATTAGAGGTATACTCAAACAACAACACGGATTTTTGCTCTAAAGCAAGTTATTGGTTCAAGGTGGTCTGTCATTTTTGACACCACTCTGAAAAAAAAAAAAAAAAAAAATTACCACAGTAAATCAACGTTAACACCAGCACATCATTTGTTTACTTTCAACTTACATTTTTCCCCCAGGAATGGTTACTACCACACCCTAATTATTAATTTTTTTGCCCTGCTTAGGGCTTCCACAGGCAAGAGATGTTAGGGAAAAGAGAAAACACCAATAAATTCATACCGGCACATTGTTTAATCACCTTTAACTTACATTTTCGACCCAGGGTAAGTTATTGGTTCTCGGCCGGTGTCCAAAACTTGATAACTGACCCTAACTTAAACTAACAAAGATAAACTGAAATATTAACAACACTGGTACATTATTTATTTACCTTCAACCGTACATTTTCCCTTCAGGTCAAGTTATTCAAAGTAAAGCGGCTGCAAAAGCTTGATATCTGAGCTAAGACATTTGTTTCTTGCTTATTGAAAAACGATCAATTAAAACATTAATACCAGCACATAATTTGTTTGGTGGATAATTCTCCATTTTTTTAACTTATCAGCGCGCAAATTGTTAAAAACTTAATTACTTATAAAGCTGATGCGTCTTATTTTAGCCTCTTAAGATGTCGTATGAAATTAAAATCATGCAATGTTTATCTTGAAACTTTCATCTCGTCGACTATCTACCGTAAATCGCTTCGGAAAACAGCCGCAATATTGTAGCCAGTTTAATTCGTCGGGAAATGATCCTTCGCTCCTGGAATTAACTTCGCTAGTTACTTGGAAGGCCTATCTTATTTCCAACGAATACATTGAACGGATTAGTAAAAATATCTATCTCAGTGGAACAGCTTGAAACGCTGTGCAAGACTCACGCAATGTAGGCAAAGTATTCCATGTTTGTCTTGGAGTTTCAAAAATAGTTAGGATATCTTGTTTCCTTTAAGGTTTTTTTTAAGCGTGACTAAAATACGGAGCTGCTTTGTGCTCTGTAAGGCACATTGTCATATAGTTTTCCCCCTGGAGCGCATCCACTCATTGGCTAGTTCCTGGTCACATGACATCTAACAATGAAATTGTTTCTCGCCAAATGCCATGAGCGGGCAACATTACGAAAACTATGACGTCAAACGGGAAACAAGTGACTGTTATCCGCGAAATGTTGACCGCTGTTGCACGTGATCAGAGGTGACCTAAATTTGTCGCTGGAATCTCAGCGCGTTTTTCAAAATTTGTTTTGTTTTGCTATATAACAGATCACGAATCAATGTTCGTCTCGGGAAACATTGAGATTCTCGGGAAATAAAATTCACTGTTCCCCTCGGGACCAGTAATTAAGTGTCAATTATTATATGGTTTGGGTTTGTAGCCAATATAACGCGCACTCAATCTGATTGGCCTGCAAAAGCAAAGCAAAAAGGCCATAAGATAAACAACTTATTAACCTCGAGCGTCTTTACGAGGGTTCATACTTTAGTTTAGCATTTATTTTGTACCAAACAAACAAACAAACAAACAAACAAACAAACAAACAGACTGCTTAGAATCATTTTGCGAACTGATCTGAATCAGAACTGAATCAGTGATATGGAGAGCCATTTTCCTGCCACGAAATGTGAGTATGGCAAAACAGGTTATTTTGCTTTAATTCATTGCAAAATGCTGTTCTTCACTCTATACTAGAGTGTTCTATTCTCTCTCAAACCCAGACAGCTCGTTGCCAAATTATAATGCACAGGCAAGAAGCCTAATTTGCGTTAAAATCCATGCTTCATGACAGCCAGGATAAGACGAGTTTCCATTTTCTATTTCCTTGCCTGTCAGATTTTTCTTTTGTGCGCTTCTTACATATCCCGAATTCAGGGATATAAATAGTTTAGCTCCGTTTTACTCACTTTATACCCTAAGCACATAATTATGCGGTGATTTTACCAAAGGTAGTCAACATTCAGTGTCACTGCCTGTTTAACTGATAAACAAAACTTCTTGGTTACGGTTCCTCTCTTGGGACAAACCATCGCTTAAGCGTGACGATTGTTATACTTTTCATTCGGCGCTGGCCGGAGCACGAAGCGTGCACCAAAATGCCCAGGAAATAATGAAATCGTACTTCAAGCAGCGAGATCGATCTCGGGGCAAAGGTAGACGCACACAAGTATTGTGTTCCGAAAACCAAGTATCATGGCCCTCGCATTCTCCCTCGAGACGAACTGATATTACCTCTTCTGCTCGACCACGCCCCCGAGGATGGCCGCTAACGACATTTGGTCGCACAGGAAAGTTCGACTACTAGTAATATATACATAATGAATGAAATGTGAAAATTATCACAGCGTTTAAAAGCTTTTATCGATGCTGCTTCCGATACATACTAGAAACTTGGTTCTGGCGATAAATAACATGATTCCCTCTTACTATACCATGAGCTAAGTTGAATCAAACCCTCAAAAAGACTAACGAATAGGAGTTATGCTTAAACTACTTTCGGTAGCAACAGAAGCTGGAACAAATCTCTAGTCTCCATTTCGACAGCAGCAGAAGCTGTAGTAATAGTAAGGATGGCGGACTCTGATCAGATATTCAGGGACGGTCACCTCATCACCTCCTGTCTGAAAACGTTCCCACGTGCTGCTCTCCATTTGCAGTGGCGTTACCCTCCTTTCCAGTGATAGACAGCTCTGCATCGTAGATAGTGAATATGGTCTGGGCACAAGTCTCGTTACAGGTTTCCTTTTGATGCTTATCTCTCGCCAAAACCACGTTTTTATTTTGGCCTTTTCACCCTGAAGGGGTGCTTCCCCTGCAAGCAGCAGGGGCCAACATGTGAAAAGACTGTCAGGCCAGTTGGTAGGCCGAGTAGTGATCATACTCAGCTGGGAGGCACATTCGACACGAAGGGTCGAATTATTGCCGGATTTCATACGTCGGGGGCCTGGGTACAATCGGTGTATTATGGGATTAACAACACAAGACACATATATTCAGGAAGAGCCCACCGAGCTTTACAAAATCCTTAAGTTTCGTGTAAATTGCGCCAATATTGAACAAGATACAGCCATTCAAAAACGTAAAAATTTAGTAACAAATGTATGGATTGCCGGACACTTGTCCGGAAATCCATACATTTTCCGGACAAGTGTCCTGCAATCCATACATTTGTTTCTAAATTTTTACGTTTTTGAATAGCTGTATCTTGTTCAATATTGGCCTAATTAACACGAAACTTTAAAATTTTGTAAAGCTCGGTGTGCTCTTTCCGAATATATGGGTCTTGTGTTGTTAATCCCATAATACACTGATTGTACCCAGGCCCCCGACGTATTTTTATTATTATTATTATTATTATTATTATTATTATTATTATTATTATTATTATATGCATGGTTACACACACTCATTACAATACTCGCACAGCTACTTACACTAATTACTAAACATCCATCCATTAACTATGTACAAAACTAATACATAAACTTACAATATATATAAAGAAATACGGTCACTCACAATACTAACAATACGAATGCATGCTCAATAATTCTACTTAAAATACTTAGGCCATAATTACGCATATGGGGGGGGGGGGAATGCAAAATCAAGTCAGTGAGCAGTGTTCTATTATCCATTGCATTTGAAGTTTGGTTTGTAGCTCAGACATATTGGGGTTTTTAGAAAAAACCTTGCACGAATAGAGGTAGTGTTTCATATACAGCAAGAGAAGATCCAGTCTGCGCTTTTGGGTGGAGGTCAACGGAGCTATTTCATCAGTCGAGTTGAACAAAATCTGTTCAACAGAAGGACTCACATTTAATTTGTGTATAACGTTAAACCACTTTATGGTGTTTGAAAATAATGAAATAGAGACATCACACTCTAGAAATGTATGCATTATAGAATCTGTCTTGGAACAGAAATTGCAATGGTCGTCGGTTGCAATATTAAATTTTTTAAGTTCCTTTTTCGTAATGATTATCCTGTGTAATATTTTAAATAAAAATTGCCTAAGCTTGTTGTCTTTAGTAATCTGATATATCTTGGTGAAATTGCGTCTCCAGTCAAGAAGACTGTTTGGGAATTGTTCTTTCCATTTTTTTATTCCGGTAGGTTCCGACACTGAGTGTTCATTAAATAGTTTATAATAGTGTTTACAGCGCATTTTAGACAATGATAGGGTAGTCTCTTCGGATAAGCAGAGCAGATCGGGAGTTGAGAAAAGGAATTCACTAGAGATTGGGGTTAGCAGTGCAGCTTTCTTCAGTGAACTTGGTATGGCAGCGGTAATTTGAAAATATTGCAGGAAATTAGCTTTCAAGCCAAATTTTCCATTGAATTCGTCAAGAGATAAAAATTTTCCGTCTTCACTTAGGAGGTCTTGAACATAATAAATTCCATGGTCGAACCACGTTTTCCAAAACAGTGTTTTTTTATCAATTGTTATATCCTTGTTGTTCCATAGAATAAATTTCCTTCTTGGTTCTCCTCCGTATGCACTGCTCAATTCTTGAAAATATCCTAGTAGTTCGCGATAAAATAGGGGGAAGTTTGCTTGAAATAAATCAATATCGTAGTTGCACTTTAATAAAAAAGCTAGACCGCCATGTTTGCTGAAAAAAAAATCAGGGATAGCCTTCCAGTTGGCGTCTGTGCCATCTAGAAGTCTGCCAATCCAACTCAACCGTAACGATTTGACCATTGTTCGGAAGTTTATAAAATTTAAGCCTCCGTCAGATGTTGGTTGATAAATAATCTGTCTCTTTATTTTATCCTTTTTGTTCCTCCACAGAAAAGCGAAAAGTTCAGCTTGCGTTTTCTGGATCACAGGTTCAGGGACGGTTAACATCGATGCTGCATAACTCAATTGAGAGACACCTACTGTCTTCGCCAGCATTGAACGACCATACAGTGAGAGATCGCGTGTTTGCCAAATGTGCAGTTTCGTCTTCATTTTACGAATTTTATTGAAGAAATTTTCTTCATTGTTTTTGTCTCCATCATACGATAAGAACGCGCCAAGAGCCTTACTCGGTTCTGTTATGCATTTGAAACCCATAATTTTGTCCTTATTACCTTTTTGGGAACCGATCCACATTATTTTTGTTTTGGTTTTGTTCAGGTTGAGGCCCGATAATAAACCAAAGCTACTGATTATCTGAAGTGATGCCTTGAGAGATGCTACGGAGCTTGAAATCACAGTTGTATCATCTGCAAATTGTGTCAATCTTGCTTCACGCGAGTTAGGTAGTATGATACCCTTACAGTCGGGATCATGACGGAGTTTTAGTGCCAGAATTTCCACTGCAAGCACAAATAAACTAGTGAGACAATCTCAGATAGTGCAGAGTGTTATGCAGGACTGTAAGTACGTTTTGAGTCATCTGCTGCTTGTATGTAACTTGTTAGTTCAAGGCCCAAAAATAACTTACAATTACTGTTTGTCAAGACGGTTTTAAATTTTACTGTGGTGTTTTACGTTGAATTTCGTTCATTCTAAATTCATTAATACGTTGAATTGGCAAACGCGATAATTTTAGTTTTTCATCACCAACAGTTGTAACTTGATACTTTTGTTTTTCTCGCAAAGTTTGTAACATGATACCCTTGTTTTCTCAAAAACATACAAAGAAGATATGCTCGCTTTTTTCCTGAGAAAAATGGAATAATGTTTTTACCTTATAAAAAAATTGGAAGAAGAATGATTTTGTTTCAATCAAGAGGCAAATTTTCATTTCATCGATAAACAATTACTAATTTAATTATCAAATAGTCACGTCGTGTCTCGGAATAGCACGTGCTTATTAGGTTGCCACCGTTGGTGTTAACAGTAAACCAGTTCAAAATACACAATGATGTCGATTAATACAACCGAGAAGCGTTTCAACATGACCAAAATTATATCCTACATCGCTGAATGAGTCCCCTCAATGACTGACTAAATTTATTTGCGGTTTCCGTAAGTGCCACAGTGTCTACAGCAATATTTGAGAAGTTTCTTTTGTCACGACATTACTAATTTTAATGCCGCTAACTCAGAAATGTTTCGGGTGAATACATTTGTGAACTTCTTGTTCTCTTTCATAGGAGAGAAAATAAAAGCGGCTGGGGCGATCCATTCGTTTCCCTGTTTAAAGCTTAGCAAACACGAAATAGTTGAAAACAGCACACGGCATTTTGCAACCGAGCTAGGGATGATTCCAAAAGATACGCTGTCAGAAAAGCGTTCTTTGCACTTAAAGAGGGAACTGATATAACCTGAAATATAACTGCTATCGCCCGTTAAGACGAGAGTATTGCACGCATGAATCTGAACTCGAGAACGATTGTATCATGCTGACAATGCTAGAGCGCATGCGTCTTACATACTGTGTTCAACCACAAGGAAAAGCACTAAATGTTTGTGTATAATTGTGTATGAAATGTATCGTTTACCTAACATATAGTTAACACTAACGCTAATCAATCTGCGCATGCGTTTCGTGTAAAATCGCTTATGTTCTTAAGAAAATAGTACCACTAGGATAACAAGAGAATATTGGAACCATATATAGTTTTGTGACGTTATTTGAGAAGAAATGTAAGTATAGTACATTTTACGTAGCAATCAAAGGTACCTACCCTACCCCCTCAAACAAGGCTAATTAATTAATTGAAATTAATTAATTAAACAAACATTAAAGTTTACACCTTATTGCCTTATTGCCTTATTTCCATAGTGCGTTAGCGGCGTCAACCACCCAAACCATCCCAATAGTGCACTCTGCACTAAAAAGGACTTAACGGACATCCTTGCCGCACACCTCTAGAGACCTTAAAATAATTTGTCATGTACCCGCCGTTCATCACTCCACTTTCGATATCTTTGTAGAGAATCGAGACCCATTTTCTAATCTTAGGCCCAAAGTTAAAAATTTCTAGGGCTCGATGGAGGAAGCTCCATTCTAAAGTATCGAAGGCTTTTTCGAAGTCTATAAAAAGAAGAATTCCGAGGGATTTTGTTGACATCGGTAAAGTTCATTAGGTCATCTAAAAGGCGAATGTTCTGTCCGATATACCTTCCTTTTATAAAGCCTGTTTGATCGGAATGAATTAGAGACGGGAGTGATGGTTCGATACGTCTAGCTATTATCTTAGCGAGAATTTTATAGTCGACATTAAGAAGAGTTATTGGGCGCCAGCATGTTATTTCATTCAAGTTTTCGTCACTTTTTGGTATGAGGGAAATGATTCCTCTTCTTTGTGTGATTGAGAGTTGGTTTTCGTAGAAGGCTTCGTTGTAGCACTGCAGAAGATTTCCTCCAAGCAGGTCTAAAAAGGCTTCATAAAATTCGACGGAGAAGCCGTCGTCCCCCGGCGTTTTGTTTCTCTGAAAGAGTTTTATAACTTCTTTAATTTCCTCCATTGTTAGATCCTTTTCCATCTCAATTTGTTCTTCGTTAGTTAACCTTGGTATCACTACGTCTTTTGCAAACTGGTTAAAGTTAATTCTTTGCACATTTTCATTGTCAGCAATTTTAGAGTTAAGTATTTTCGAGAAGTGGTCTTCAATTCTCTTGTTTACCTCCTTGAGGTTGGTTAATATTTGATCATTCTCATCCTTAAGCTCCTTAACTATCTTTCTATCATAATTCCTTTTCTCCAAGTTGAAGAAATACTTTGTTGGCTTCTCTCCTTGCTCAAACCATCTTTCTTTGGATCTAAACATAGCCTCTTTTCCTTTTGAATCGTACAGATCTTTTAATTCTTTCTTAGCTAGTTCGTAGTTATTCAATAAGTTTTGGTTGAAATATTGATTGTCACATATCTGCTGATCAAGCTTTTGGATTTGTTCCTGCAGTTCAATTTCTTTTCTTTTTAAGTTTAATCTTTTAGTTTTAGAGTATTGAATGGTTTTAGAGCGAATTTCCATTTTAATCATTTCCCAAAGAAGCTTTTTACTTGTAACCTCTTTGTATTTATCTAGAATTTTTGGGTAAAATGTGTTAATAAGATTTATGTAGTTTTGGTCTTCTAATAGTTGATTATTGAATTTCCACGATCCTGGGCCTCTCTTAAATCCCCCTTGGATTTCAAAAGACAAGAAAATTGCTTTGTGATCAGGTGCGATAGATGGTCGAATCTCGGCCCTTTTTGCATTTACGGCTATTGTACTGGAGACAAGAAAGTAGTCGATTCTAGATTTAAGTTTTAAACTTTTCGATTCGTACGTAAAGGCTCTGGTGTTCGGATGAAGCTTACGATATATGTCAACAAGGTCTAATTCTTCCATAAGATCAACAATGGAGTTCCTATAGTTTGATTCTTTCCACGGTAGGCCGCCACATTTGTCCTTAGGAAATAGAGAACCATTCCAATCGCCTGTTATAATTATCTTTGTGATGTCAGTTTTCGAGATCAGATTAGCGCCTAGACTTCTAATAAATAGTTCTTGTTCCGCACCTTTATTTGGAGCATAAATATTAATAACAAAAAGTTGTTCGTCGCCTATGTTAACTTTGACGATTATATATCTTCCGTCTCGATCAGCGTGCACAGTACTGAGAGAAAATCCAGAATTTACGCTTAGGAGGATACATACACCTCTAGAGTGTTCGGAGCCATGGGAAAATATAATTTGTCCTCCCCATTCCGCAGACCATATCTTCTCGTCGTCTTCCTTGGAAAAAGTTTCCTGAAGACAGTACAATGTTGCTTTTTGATTCTTAAGGTATGAAAAGATTGATCTTCTCTTGACTTGATTTCGCAACCCCCTTACATTCAAAGATATTACTTTAATTCGGTTAGCCATAATCTAAAAACAAGTGTGTGACAAAAGTCAAGTATTATTAGATTGGTGAACGTAGTGTCGACACGATTGTAGCAGCGAAAAGAGGTAAAAGAAAATAGAAAAATGAAAACACAACACGCACACAGATAATTTATAATGCACAGTAGAGCAATATAAACAGATAAACAAAAGCTATTAAAAGAAAGCCTCTCTTGGGAACAACAATCAAACAAAGAGCCCGCATAACGAGAGGTAAATTACAATAGTATTATGTAATTATATGGAACAATTCTGTTAAATAAAAAAGATTTGCTACAGGAGTTCTACTGAAGAAAGAAGAAAGAATAAGCACCTATAATTTTTCCAGATCTTCGACGTTGTTGATCCTGACTATATAATCTAAAGCCGAATCGGGTTTAACGAAAATTTTTCCGTCAGTGGTCCATACTTTCCATCCTTGACGTGACCGTTTTTTGTCACGAACCTTCTTGAATAGAGCAGCTCTTTGGGAAGTTAAATTTTCATTTATGTAGATTTTTTCGGCACCTGAAATGTGTCGAACGTTTACCTTGCGTAATTTCCGACGACCATAGTACATTTCTTTCTTACTGTAATAATTATTAAAGCGAACGATTATTGGTTTTGGTTGCCGTATACCTTTTTTAAAGCGATGGACAATGTCGATGTCTTCTGGTCCTACGTCTGCATCAATGCTTCGTGCCAATTTGATGACAACGTCCTCAAGATCCTCGCCATGCACCTCTGGGATTCCATCGATTTCTAAATTGTATTTTCTAGTGTATTGTTCAAGATCGTCGTGTTTTGAGTTCAGATCGTGGATTTTTTCTTCCAGTAATGCATTCTTCATTAAGCTTTCTTGAAGTTTTGTTTCCATGTTACTTACGTTTTCTCTCAGTGCAAAGTTATTCTTTTCTATTGCCTCCATTTTAGTTTGCAGGGCTGAATTGCTTGCGGAAAGATCATCAATCTTGGCTTGCGAAAATTCGAGAGACGCTCGAAGTTCATTGTAATTATGTTGTAAAGCCTTAAAATCATTAATCAGGCTGTTGGTGTTATCCTCTATTCGCATGAGTACCTTCCACATGTCAGAGGAAGACGGACTCGCTTCGTCTTGTTCAATTTGTGCCGCCATGAGTGACTTTGTCGGGAAGCTGACCTTCTCGTCTAAATTATTGCGTTTCGTCTCTTGCTTTGGCGACGTATCGCTATTTGAACCACTGCTGGCTTTT
>JAHPZR010002369.1:70000-92500 GCA_019787425.1 Platygyra sinensis
CAAACAGCGCTTTCACAGTTACAAAGACAACAGGATCTGAGTAGATTGCAGATGGCACCACTGCATGCGTTATACGGACCACAGTTTTCTGGGTGAAAGCATTCACAGTCCCCTGCGGAGTGTAATAAAATATAGCCACTAAGAACTATGGACAGAAATGTACCAACTGGTATTTAAATCTCGGGATTTCTATGAGATGATACCGAAAGCCGAATCAACTACCACCTCATGGAAATCAAGAGCGAATAATCTAATTGTTTTAGTAGAATTCTAACTGAAATTTACTGAAAATAACAGTTTCCTATTATTTCTCGACGTATGATTTTAAAAAGTTCGCGCCTTAGATCGCTCGGACTGAATTGTGATTTAAAATTGAAGTTGTGCTCGCACGCACATCATTTTTTTTCAATAATTTGAAGTCCTTCTTTTAGTCTTCTCGGAGTTTTTTTTTTTTTAATTATCATTATTCCAAAATACAAGCGTTATTTACAACATAATGAGACATTAAATACACTTAAATACACTACTTACAAGACAAAGTAACATAAAACTCTAGTTCGGTACTATTTGAATGTTCCAGTGTAATTATTTATAGATCTGGGTAAGGAAATACAGGTATCTACTTGAAGGGACATCTTCTTTAAGAGATAAATTTTAATCTATATTTTCAACATTATATTTTACGTTTAATTTAGTGACGAAATCAGAGAGAGTAATTGATCTATTGTGGAGTTTGCTGGAGTAAATGTAATAGCGCATATACAACAAGGTGTAATTGAGTTTTCTTAACAGAGTTTTGTTTGCAATTGAGGAGTTGGGAAAGAGTCCGAATAACGTTTCTTTAGCAGACGGATGTTGGTTAGTGTAATTTACATTATTGAACCATTGAATAACTCTTCGCTGGAAAGCTTTTGAGAGTTGACAGTTAATAAATGTATGTTCGATGGAGTCTTCATTTCCACAATATAAACAATCACTATCTTGCTTAATACCAAAGCGACATAATTCTTTCTTGGTTACTATGATTCTATGTAAGAATTTGTAGTGGAATTCTTTTAATTTATTTTCTCTGCAAATCTGTTTTGCTAATTTGAAAATGTGTTGCCATTCGGTAAAATTCTCGGAGTTTTAATTAACATTTGCATCAAACTGTTTATTAAAACTTTGGAAAAACAAAAAAAGCTTCGTCATTCCGTGGACGAGCTCCAGCCACTGCACAAAGAGTGTTTCTGTCGAGGAACTATCGGTTGATAGTTGCCCCGCGGAAATATGATGTTCGTAAAACAAACTTCCAAGGGCGGGGCAACTGTCAAACCGATAGTTCGGAGACATAAACACTCGTTAAGAAATAGAAAACATGTACCCGTGTTTCTATCGAGCTATAGAAACACGAGTGGAAGTTTGGGAGAACGAGAAATGCTGTGGGAAGATGAGCCGCAGACGAGTGTTTCCACAACTTTTTTTTTAGTTTTCATGTTTTCCATGATTTTTAGGTAACATGTTTTCTATTTGTTTTTTTAGAAAACACCGCGAAGAGAAAAAGAAGAACAAATTGTTGACTTTGATTATCAAAATGTAATTCTCTTTGCTCGCACCTTCTTCCATCGAGTTGTAGAAACACGATTTTTAGCCAATCAGCGCGCATATTTTCTTAGGACTATTTTCCAATTAACAAATCGAATGTGGTTTAGCGTGGACTGTACTCTTATCGACAACGATAAGCGTCATCACATTGGTCAAAATCTTGTGGACCTACTAGGCGCAGCTTTTTACCTCAATATCAAAGGTAACGAATTGAAAGAAATCTTTGTCAAGACTTGTTGAGAATTAAGGACGTTCGCGCTAATTGTTTCTTCGCATCCTTACTGCTCACGCAAATTCACATGCGATGTCTTGCATGAGTGCGCGAAGTCATAAAATAAACAACTGATAGGGCAGATGGCCATTGGTAGAGCTTTGCCTGGATTTAACGTTCTTGGACGTTCGGTGACCCCGAAAGCAAATATCCACCGTTAGCCACCTCCACTTCGGTGAATAGTTGTTAAATGTTCTCGTTTCATTTGGCTAAACGGATCCATGACCCTGCTCCGGGCTGACACAGAAAGTTACGATATTGTTGGCTTTTCTAAGGTGACCGCTAAGTCTTTGGCCTTGGTTACAGGCTCTTGGGAGTCAAATAAATTAGGTGACAGCAAATTTGCAGGTGAACGTTGAACCGGGCCAAGGCTAATGTGATCCCCGCCGAGCACGTAACTCTACATCCAGGAACTTGCATAAGACGACTGTAAGAGAAAAGTCCAGAGGTGTTTATTTGCCAACAGGCTGAGCTTTTCCGAGTTATTCGATGATATTTCGCTTATGTTAAACATGAGAAGATTATGCGTGGTTGCCGGTTGTGGATAGTCTTATCAGTGCCCCGAAAGTGTGTGATTGTGTGATTTCGCATGGTGTTGACAGGTACGGTGATCGCTTGCAATTTAATAACTGCGGTTTCGCCCGATTAAACACACAATGTTAAATAGTCTGTGTCAAGCATTAAGGTCGGCACACACGATGGGACTAGTCCCTGCGACTAGTCCCTTCAACAAGTCGCAGGGACTAGTCGCATCGTGTGAACTGGCAACTAGTCCCTGCGACTAGTCGCAGGGACCAGTCGCATCGTGTGAACTGCTTCAAAATCTAGTCGCAGGGACCAAAGTTTGAATTCGTGGGACTAGTCGCAGGCACCAAATTTTGGTCCCTGCGACTAGATTTTGTGGCAAAAATGGCCAGTTCACACGATGCGACTAGTCCCTGTGACTTGTTGCAGGGCCGACTAGTCGCAGGGACTAGCCCCATCGTGTGTGCCGACCTTTAATATTGTCACGTATTGTAGCTTAGCTGATAGTACTATCGACTCAGAAAAATTGGATCTAGGTCTAGTTTCAGCGGGCTCTAACGGCATTGAACCGTAGGCCAGTCTTTCTATGTGCAGATAAGGTGACAATTTGTGCACCATGTTTCATTCAGTTTCATGTATACTCCATGCGAAATCCTTTTGTTTGTCGGACCGTGAAAAAAGTAGTGTTTTGCTGACTATTTCAGTTGCTATGTAAGCCTTAACCAGGCACTTTTTCGCTGCAGCTCACTCAACTTAAAATTTTCGAGACTGAAATGACACCGCATTGAAACATCGCCGGAAGTCAGGTTACTGAATAAATGTTCTAAAATTTGCGTCATTTTAATTAAACTTCGACTCGTTTTCTCTGGACACTTTCACAGGTTTATCCAAAATTAAATTGGGGTTATCACTGTGTGAAAATCCAACAGAGCTTCCAGTTGCCACGTCCATTTTCCAAACAAATCTTTTAAAAGTACCAAATATATAGAGCATAACTCCAAAAAGAAAGAGAGAGAGAGAGAGAGAGAGAGGCATTCTCTTCCATGAATGTACGAATCCGGCTTGTATCCTATGCCCTTGACATTACTGTTACCCTGACGATTTTTTTCTAGCCATCAGGGGCCGGTTCCTGAAAGGAGGAATAAATTATACCAGGTATAACAGTTATTCCAGGGATAAATCTGCTATTCTAGGAATATCTATACCAGGAATAAAAACGGGTTCCCGGAAGCACTATTTATCCTTGGAATAGCTATTCCAGGGATACGTTTGCTACTCTAGGAATAAATCTTCCAGCAAAGGAGATTCCCACCTGACTAACAGGTTTGGCGGGAAATTAAGTGCACGGGCTGCCTTGGGCTAAAGCACTGCGAAGGGAGTGAAGGACCAAATTTTTCTGGATCTCTGTAAACATGAACTCTGAAGAGCATACCGGAAACAGTGCAGAAAAAAGAAAGAGGAAACCAAATTTTACTACCCGAGAGTTGACAATAATTACAGAAAACGTGGAGGCAAATAAAAGCATCTTGCAAAGCAAGTTTATACCGACAATGTGACTAATAAAACCAAACCTGAAACATGGAAAGCCATTACAGAGAAGGTTAATGCCGTTGGTGTAGCCACTGGCAGAACCATCTACGAATTAAACCAAAAATTGAAAGGGCTCTTCAGCACGGCCAAGAAGGAGTTCAGCAAAACAGTAACAGGTCGGCCATCTTTTTTTCGCAGATTTATCCCTGGAATAGCGATTTATCACTACCTCGCAAGGTGTAATAAATTTATCCCAGATTAATTCCCTGAATAGCGCTATTCCGTCTTTTAGGAACAGAATTTATTCCGGGGATAAAGTTATCCCTGAAATAAGGCACATTTATCCCTGGAATAGAGTTATTCCTCCTTTCACTGAGGAACCGGCCCGAGGACTATACTACATTTCTTTGTTTTTTATCCGCTAGTACTTACAACTATAGTGATACAAACGCGGATTTAATATTAATCCAGTTTTATTGGTTTTAAACCCTCAATACATGCCGCATTTCATGAATTAGTTTAATTCATCTTTGCTTTCATCTTAACCGAAAATATCAGGCATTTTGCAAACAGCTCTTTCACAGCTACAAATACAACAGGATCTGAGTGCAGAGCAGATGGCAGCTCTGCATGGGTTATTATACGGACCACAGTATTCTGGGTTAAGGCATTCAGGACAGTACCCTGCGGAGTGAAATAAAATCTAGCTATGTATCAACATCAAAAGCCATCTTAGAACTATGCATCATGATCTAAACAATCTTGGATCACTGATCCTGATCCAGATCATCCCAAAAGAGAAGCACCCTTTGATAACTCCCGTCTTCAAAAACAATTTTTAAGTAGTCAATCCGTGATCAGACCTTTACTCACGTGGACTGCCGAAGTTGCTTCGCAAGCATATTTCAGTAATGGTTGGTTTTCACTTCAGAAGTGTAGCAGTTCTCGTAAGCTTGTAATTCTATTTGTCGTTTGGGGCCAGGGGGGACATTGTTTTGGTTTTTTTTTGCTCTATTGTCCTTCCAAAGCAATTCATGTGAGACTTCACGTCTTTATCAGCTTAAACTTCAGAAGAATTGTTGATTTCAATTCTTAACCGGTAATACGAAAACAACGTGCAGAGGACTGGATGCCAAGAGAAGAAGTATCATAAGAATATGGTCTTCAAAAGGGATTAACTCTCATTAGTTTACCTACATGCTCCATTAAGAAAAGTTAGCTCCCTATTGAAGACAGAGCTTGACTCTAATTTCCAACTAACGTTCACCTTTACACAATATTACTGTAAAAATGCACTGCTCTTCTTTATGAGGGATTAACCTGCTTTAGTTGACCTTTCATTATATAGCCTTAACTTACCGTTTGGCGGTTGGTTAAAAAGCTGCGGATTGAAGTGAAAACAAAAGCTGGTTAGCCAAGAAAAAACATTTAATTCTGAATTACAGTTGGACTGAGCCAATTAGTACTCTGTTATTTTGAATTGCCCGTTACTTTGACCTCAAAACCACTCAGCTGGGGATCCAGACCTTGAGCTAACGGGGGAAGGGAGGGGGGGGGGGGGTTGATTTACTTGCCCAGCTGGGTTTTCTCATTTCTGTCATTTCTTTTTTTTTACCCAAAATAGGGGGGGGGGGGGGGGGGGGCTCCACTAGATCCACCACTGCCACTTCCCTTGGATTTGCCCCTCAGCCATTTACTATCCAACTCCCATTGTTGTGAACTTTTTTTTGTTTCTTCTGTAAGTTCGAAAAAGCGATGTTCAACTGAATTTTATTTCGTTGATTATTAACTTAACTCTAACAATAACGTGCTTTAAGGGAAAAATATGATGTAATATATTAAATAAATGAAGGAAATTCAAAGCACATCTCAGTACACTTGGTGAGAGTTTGTGCTTGCTGCAATATGGCGGGTAAAACGGCAAAAAAAGAAAACAAAAACAGCCCGCTCACAGGCGAACTAAATTATTTCCGAGTTATTACAAGTAAGGATTTGTACTTTCCCCGGACAACCGAACTAGCTAAATTTTCCCTCAAGCTAAACACGGTTACATTTGCATGTTGTAGTTGATTTCTTCTTCGTTGGTTTTCTTTCTGGCTTTTCCCGCTAACTACTCGATCTTAAGATAAAGGATAGGCGACATAACTGATGAAGACGTTGTTATGTCTGAATTCTTACCGGGGAGCTGTGTACAGATGCGAAGCATACAATCATCAAGACAAGCAATATCTTGAACATGTCGGTTCTGGCCTGTCAGAATGCTGAAAATAATATAAATGAAAGCCACAGTTAGTTGTCTGTGAACATAAAAAGAAGCAAGAGAGAAAGAAAACAAGAAAACAAAAGTAAGCGAGAAGCCGGAGAAAGCAAGAAGGCAAGAGGGCAAGAAGGCAAGAAGGCAAGAAGGCAAGAAGGCAAGAAGGCAAGAAGGCAAGAAGGCAAGAAGGCAAGAAGGCAAGAAGGCAAGAAGGCAAGAAGGCAAGAAGGCAAGAAGGCAAGACAGGCAAGAAGGCAAGACAGGCAAGAAGGCAAGAAGGCAAGAAGGCAAGAAGGCAAGAAGGCAAGAAGGCAAGAAGGCAAGAAGGCAAGAAGGCAAGAAGGCAAGAAGGCAAGAAGGCAAGAAGGCAAGAAGGCAAGAAGGCAAGAAGGCAAGAAGGCAAGAAGGCAAGAAGGCAAGAAGGCAAGAAGGCAAGAAGGCAAGAAGGCAAGAAGGCAAGAAGGCAAGAAGGCAAGAAGGCAAGAAGGCAAGAAGGCAAGAAGGCAAGAAGGCAAGAAGGCAAGAAGGCAAGAAGGCAAGAAGGCAAGAAGGCAAGAAGGCAAGAAGGCAAGAAGGCAAGAAGGCAAGAAGGCAAGAAGGCAAGAAGGCAAGAAGGCAAGAAGGCAAGAAGGCAAGAAGGCAAGAAGGCAAGAAGGCAAGAAGGCAAGAAGGCAAGAAGGCAAGAAGGCAAGAAGGCAAGAAGGCAAGAAGGCAAGAAGGCAAGAAGGCAAGAAGGCAAGAAGGCAAGAAGGCAAGAAGGCAAGAAGGCAAGAAGGCAAGAAGGCAAGAAGGCAAGAAGGCAAGAAGGCAAGAAGGCAAGAAGGCAAGAAGGCAAGAAGGCAAGAAGGCAAGAAGGCAAGAAGGCAAGAAGGCAAGAAGGCAAGAAGGCAAGAAGGCAAGAAGGCAAGAAGGCAAGAAGGCAAGAAGGCAAGAAGGCAAGAAGGCAAGAAGGCAAGAAGGCAAGAAGGCAAGAAGGCAAGAAGGCAAGAAGGCAAGAAGGCAAGAAGGCAAGAAGGCAAGAAGGCAAGAAGGCAAGAAGGCAAGAAGGCAAGAAGGCAAGAAGGCAAGAAGGCAAGAAGGCAAGAAGGCAAGAAGGCAAGAAGGCAAGAAGGCAAGAAGGCAAGAAGGCAAGAAGGCAAGAAGGCAAGAAGGCAAGAAGGCAAGAAGGCAAGAAGGCAAGAAGGCAAGAAGGCAAGAAGGCAAGAAGGCAAGAAGGCAAGAAGGCAAGAAGGCAAGAAGGCAAGAAGGCAAGAAGGCAAGAAGGCAAGAAGGCAAGAAGGCAAGAAGGCAAGAAGGCAAGAAGGCAAGAAGGCAAGAAGGCAAGAAGGCAAGAAGGCAAGAAGGCAAGAAGGCAAGAAGGCAAGAAGGCAAGAAGGCAAGAAGGCAAGAAGGCAAGAAGGCAAGAAGGCAAGAAGGCAGTAGAGCAAAATAACAACCTAGGGTTATTTGACCACCTTTCAAAATTTATCTTTTTAAGTGTTCTATTAATGGTTGGTTGCATATCTTTATTTCACCAGGATTGGACGCAAGTATTGCTTAATTAGTACTTCATATTAGACAGGGTTATTTGAAATTTTCATACTAATTCGTATTTGACTGAATTATGTGTGTTTAGGTGACCTTTCATCAATGAGGACACTTTGTGATGCTTATCATAATGAATTTGAATCTCATTAGCGTTCAATCCTGGACAAATCTCCATTTCAGTCAAGTGCTCAAAAAAATGTTGAGAGGTTAAAGATTCCAAATCACAAATACAATTTTACGAAATTAATTGCCACGTGTCAGGTCCTAATGTCACGTAAGGGGATTTTTTCCCCGAACATGGAAGTGTAATTATATCACTTCACGATATTACTTGAATTGTTATGTTGTGAAATGATTTGAAAAAGGGTGGACTTTTTGCAGACTAGAGTTACAATTTAACGAACTTTCAATCATGCCTGAATTTACTCGTGCAGAGTATAATTTTGTTTCATCTTGACCCTCAGTGTTCGCCAAGGCGAAGGAAAACAAGTCTTAATAAACTCGGGTTATTTAGCACCTTATGTTTCTATGGACCGTCTCCGGTGAAATCGAAAATTTTTATAAAAAATGCGACCATATTAAATGATATTGAAAAACAAAACAAAACAACAGAAAAAAAAGAGAAACGTTTACCTACTTTTCAACTGATGCTCTTAAACGGAGTCCCCGTAACGGAATAGGTGTTACCGCAAAGGCTCTTATTACTGACTAATGATGATTACTAAGTAAGGCATTCTTACATAAATTCGCATTCTGTGCTCGTGGTTAATTACGTTTGGCAGCTCAAAACAGCTGAGAACATATTGTAATGATTGATAGGGATGAAAATGTTTTATACTTTTGTTAATAGTGCTTTACATTGGCCATTCGCAGCCTTTGAGTTATCAGAGTGCGGTTTGGTAGCAAGATTTATTATGTGATTTGCAAATCAACCTACGTGCTGTGCTTCTTAGGTAAGTTGTTCTTAATGTTCTAAAATTTTATGTTGAAAGAGAATTAAAGTTACATATCTTTATTTTACCTCATGAGTAAATATGACTTGTTAATGAACTTAGTTCACTCGATAAATAAAATTTGTCAACTCCGTAGTCATTATATTTTTTTTATTTTTTCACTGAAAGAAAGAAAAATAATCAAACGAAAGAATGAGCTAGAAAACGAGCAAATTTATCCTATTCTCATTTTTATGCGTCCCATGTCTCGACAAGGACTGGCTATTCTCATTTAACTTAAAGCACACTTCACGATCAATTTTCGTCTTCATTACATCGTTAAGATAATGTGCCACGGACTTGACCCAGAGAGCCAATTTTATTGTTGCTTGTGATCTTCCTTCAGACATAAATAGCATACTGTAACATTTTCAGGCACCACTTTTTCCTTTTTGAAACTTAATTGTCTTGAGATGCCTTAAACATTGTTTGTATACACCTGTTCTGGTGAAAGCAGTAATTATTAATGAAATATTCCCAGAGAATTTGAGTTTTGATGACACAGCATGCGTCGAGTCGGATGATATTGACATAGGGCGTGAATTCTGAACTAGTTTCCTCAGACGAAATTAATGTAAATTGAAAGTGATAAATTTCTCATGCCGAGTTATTGTTGTTTGCGTCACATGCTTTCACTCAGCTTTTTGCGGCAAATCAAACATCACTGAGTGGAAATTCAGCTATGCTTCTAATTAGCTATTGTATGCGTTCCACTTTTGTCGTTTTGACTAAATCTTAAGTGGTAAGTATATGATATAAATTGAGTGGTTAAAGGGTAATCATCTAATACTAAACCATGACACCATCCTATTTCGTATGCCTCTCTTAGTCAAAAGCTAAATCTTTGAAAAGAAGACAGAGAAATGTAAGTGTGACATTGGCAATTTTGCGAATATAACTCTACTTTTAACGGAAATCTTATAGTCTATGTTTTCAAAAAAGCTGCATTTTTCAAGGTCACAGACACGATTTACATTTTACGAATTCACAAGCACGCTTCGTGTTGGTTCTATTGTCCAAAAAGAGGAATTTTTCTGTACAGAGTATACTTATGTTTCTTAAAATTTTTAAAAAGGATCGGTTATTGGCGAATTACAAACCCTTTTTTTAATAATAAAACCGTTAAAACTGATATTGAAAGAGATTTGCCTGCTTTTCAACTCACCAGTTTTTGACACTAAACGTGTGTAAACTTCGATCGCGGAACAGTGCTCAACAAAGGTTATCACTGACTGTGGAAAAATACGACAAAGCGGCATTCTTATCATATAAATTCAAATTCCGCACTCACGATTAATATGTTTGGCAGCTTAAAGCAGCTGAGAAGATATAGTAATTTTGTGACTTTTGAACGGCACTTGATGATTGGCCTAGTGAGGCTTTAAATCACGTGGGATAGGTGGGCCGTGCATATGGCTTGTGGCTCCAGTGGTTCTACAAATTCAACAAAATTCTTCAAATGCCTGCTGTGTTTTCAGCTTTTTATGTCAAGGGTTATGTCCATAATTTTTAAATATCTCATGTTCAAATCACTATTTAGCTCTATTTAATAAGATTCAAGGAAAATTAAAGATAGTTTAAAACTTGGTAAATATGACTTCTTAATGAAGTTATTCAACTATGTAAATAGGACTTTTTAACTGTCTGTTTAATATATGTTTTATGTTTTTTACTTCCAATTTTTTAACACTTCACTAAAGGTTTCTATAGAATAGATAAGTGAGATTTTACAAGAATGACGATTGAGCTAATATATGATTTCTGCTCTTATTAACCAAAAACCAATAAAACGCGATATACTCATAGAGCTTTAAATGAGTGCATTGGTCTTGATTGGTTTTTCTTGTTGTTTCTGATCTTCTTGACATAGCCTAATCGAAATTTGATCAAGTTGACACACCTTATGCATTGTTTGTTAACACCTGTTCTGTTACATGAATTGATTGTTAAAATAATCCTAGAGCTTTTTTGACGATCACGTAAAGGCTGTTACCTAAACAACAACATCTAAAAAGCGATCACACAAGAAGCGACGAGTCGGCGCAATGGCCTTAGAGCGCTTAATACTCACAGTTTTTTAATGGGAAAATATATTTAAAGGGACATTGTCACGGGGAGTTTTGCCTTTCTAGGTCAATTCTGTGCTAAAATAATTACTTTGAGGTTTTAATCATAAACAAAATGCTTCTGTAAAGCTTAAAAGAAGATATCAAATGAATTTTATCATAGAGGGTAACCATAATAAATTTTTTGAGGAATTTTTGAACACGTTGCATCAAAACTCCAAAACGTTGGCCAATTTTTTCAAGTTTCGATTCATTTCCATCCATGCCATCCGTCAGTAGCGCAAGGAGACAGGAAACAGTTTCAGTAAACTCAAATAGTCTTAAATAACAAAACCAGGTCGATAGTTTTGGAATTCAATTGATGCGAAGACAAATTGTAGCTTTATATAAGGTTGCCAAATAGCGTGATAATGCCCCTTTAAAGGAGCATTTATTCTGTTGCAGTGTACAAAATCACCTTACAGATTGAAGAGAACCTCAATATAATACTTAGTTAAGTTAGAAATACACCAACTTCTTACCAGTGTCCTGTTTTGCTTTGCGAAAAAAAGATAATAAGTTCTCTACAACTAGTAAGATTCAGATTTGATGACGTCAAGACAATATGATCATAATCTCCTGGTGACGTACGTTTGGAGCGCATTTTCAAGCTTTGGCAAATATCGTTAAGGATACAATCACTCCGTGCATCGATGTTTCTGGTTTTATATTCTCCTTTTTTATACTCGTTTTCGCAGGATACTTTCAGAGCTCTTTCCAAAATTAAATTGGCGTTATTACTGCGGTGAAAATTCAACAGAGCTTCCAGTTCCCACGTCCATTTTCCAAATAAATCTTAAGTGCCAACATATAGAGCATATCTTCAAAGAGAGAGAGGGAGAGGCATTCTCTTCCATGGATGTACAAATCCCTTCACCAAAGATGTTTTTAACAAAATGTGAAGAAATCAAAATCACCATTTTAGTAATTTTAGTCTAAACTTGAATTTTCTGGTCATCAGTCACTATTGAAAAAAATTTATGCATCTTTGCATTCACCAGTTGCTGTTCATAATGTCAGTTTATGAATATGCGCCGGGAATTCTGCAGAATGTCACCAATGGGACTAAGATTGGGCAAAAACTTCGGAAATGGATTTTTGGTAATATTTGGGCTGAAAATAGGAATTTGTATCCTTCACCTTTCTTTCAGGAACGCTAACCCTTAATGCTTTATTAAAGGATTTTACGTCAGCAATGCCTATGTCATTACTTCAAAAACGCATGACTTGCAAGACTTGTCCTGGATTATGTAACATTTGTATATAATTAATTTAACGTTTTAATTTCTGTTTTGGTTTTTAATCCTTGTAAGATTTCTGACAGTGTTTGTCTCCCTTTCCACAGACATCTATCCACTTGGCGTTTTCTGTTGGCTCTGGGTGAAGCCGTCTCGTTTTATGATCAAATGCTATTCGCACAGGAATATATTTAGCTGTTAAGACACCATTTCTAAAGAGAGAGAGAGAAAAGAAAAAGTTACTGCGGCATAACAATTACTCAATGCTGCATTTTATTTAAAAGTATCAAAAATAAAATAAATTAATTAATCATTAAACACACAACACCGCCTTTCAGTTTTCGGAACATGTTTCGATGTTTCAAACATCATCATCAGCCATTACAATATATTTTTTTCCACTACAGGGATTTAATTTAGAAATGATCTTTCGAACCTCAATGAAGGAATCTTGGTCTTCGAGAGCACTTAAGATAATTTGTTTTTAATTCTGAGTTTGAATAATTCCTTTGGTAGTTCTCTCAGACAGCTTGGTAGTTCCATTGTTAAGCACCAATTCTTTAAAAAGGCGCTGTTTCGTATTTCAAGTCTTGAGGTTTTTATGTAAAAGTTATCTAAAGTAGAAGAACGTGTGTTATAAGAATAGGCACTGGACGTTTTCGTAAATAATTTAAGTATGTTAATTGGAGCAGAAGCAGTGCTAACGTTGTACATCTATTCAGATGAAGTTTTATAGTAAAAAAAGTTTATTTGCAAAAATAAAGCGTCAATAAAGAGTGGAGTGGTGTGTTCATTTTTCTTTGCGAAGTACATGAAACGTAATACATGCATTTCTAATACTAAGATTTTATTTAGCTTATAGGCCTGGCCCCAGACAGGTAATCCTTAAGTGATATAACGAGAAATTAATGACTGATAAATATTTAATAAAGTGTGGAGAGGTACAGAGTGTCTTAATTTTGCAATAAGCTTAGGCGTACGGGCACCTTTGGACCTGGGGGGGCGGTGACCTTATTGCCCGAATAAATAACAAAATGCCCGAAAGCGTGTGTTGTACAAAAGCACTCAAGCCGCAGTAAAAACAAAAACCTTCACATTTGTAACGTCTAATGAACGTATTTTCATTCCAAAATTACAGTTGAATCCCGATTTTTGGAACCTCCAGAGGAAACGAAAATTGATTCGAAAAATCGGATATTTGGAGAAATCTGGGGTAACTAAAATTACCGTGTTCGACTGAGGAGAGGGAAACGACTTACGTTTCGAGTTGTCGGGTGGTTCGAAAAAAATGAGGATTCGAGAGATCGGGATTCAAACTGTAGTTATTTTGAAACCTCGGATACTCTATAGATTGCCTAGTAAAATCCAAAACTTATAAAAGAAACAGTAAATTGTTTCTCGTTCGTGAAGTTCAAGAAAATTTTAAAACAGCTCTTTGTGGAGCCATTGAAAACGGCTTTTGTCAGAGCCACCACAAAAAAGTCTAGGTCCTCGTTTGTTTTGATTCTGTTATTCTTTGGTCATGGAAGTAATATCCATCTCGTGGATTTCTACGATACACATGTAAACGATATATGGCTTTTCCAAAACGAATTACCTGGTCTTGACAAGGCAAACGTCAGAGAAAGTAGCCTTCAAGTCTGGCTTTGACAACCTTTTAGAGTATTTTCTCCCGAGTACTTTTGCCCGACCATCAGCTTTTTGCCCGAAAAATTTCAAAAATTTCTGTAACTGGGGGGGCTGCAGCCCCCCTCGCCCCCCCGGCTCGTACGCCTATGGCAATAAGACCTACGGTTTGACTAATTTTTAAAGCGACCTACATCAATATGGACCTTCCAAGAAAGATTAGAGTCAATTAATATTTCTAGGTATTTAACGTAATCTTTGCAGTCTCGGGAAATGTTACATTTTTCTCATTGTCAAATATGCTTATTTTAGGTTGAAAGGATAGCCTCTTTTGATTTGGACAGAATATGACAAAATTTGATTTGTTTTATGTTAAGGTTTAATTTGTATGGTTTTAGCCAAACATACAATTTATGTAGTTCTGTATTCACTGTATGTTCTAACGACTTAAAGAAGATTTGATAAGTCGTTTCATAATATGAGGGTGGGAGATTGGCGCCATGAAGGGGTCACGGGGGTAAGAAGTAGACTTTACCCAGTGATGTATACCAAAGGATCCTTAGAGCTAGAAAGTAAATAAACAATGGAGCGACTCACTACACCTTGTAACTGTAACTTGAAGAATCCGGCTTAACTTAAAATTTTCACAGTGTTCAAGGGTATAGCTCTCGTATGCTTCAATCCGCTGTTCATCAGGTTTCACTCCAGGTGCTCCATAGAGCTCCTGTCAAGACATACCAGATTATGTCAAGTGTGACGTTCTGTGAAATAATGTTGATCAGCGTGGCACGAGCTTAGAACAAGCGGAAAGCGAACCCCGGTGGTTAGAGATGGGGTCCCCCATATAGCAACCCAAACCTTTGTTAGATAGTACTAAGAAAGCGTTTGACTGAGTTTATTGATTAAGTACAGTAGCACCAGATTATTTCATTAAAGACATGACCCCTCGGACTGTATCTTAGAAAATAGTTTTTCGATTCTCAGGCTTGCTAATTGAGCTAACTTTCTGGTACTAATTTCCTTTTGTAAGAGCACCTCGCACATAATACCTTATTCTCCTTTATTTTCGCGGCACTTAAATTTCTCGAAAATTCTCTCGGCACATTTCGTGAGTCTTTAATTTCGCGATAGCGGGGAAAAATTATGTTTGCAGGGAATTTAATTTCGTGAAATTAAAGAGTAAATGACTTAATTATTTCTTTTAGACATTGGAAATTCCTGTCGAGGTGATATGTGAAATGGACGATACAACAAGGAACAGGGCAGAACAGGGCATTAATGGAAAGATACAAGACACTCGTAACTACACACTACAAGGAGCCGGGACAGGATGGTAAATTTGACGATTGTACAAAGGATGTATTGGTAGAACTGTGCGATGATGATTACTCAGATGCCGAACTGGGGAAGAACTTGAGGCGAATCTTGACACTGATTGACATCTTAAGCTGATAGATGATAGCTCCTTGTACTAACATCTTGGGTTAAAAATTGTTTAGGACCCTTGAAAATACAAACACATGACTTTTCTATGTCCATTAAATTTCGCGAGATCAAAGTTTGCTGTCGTTATTTTTCGTGGGTCTTGAAGTTCGCGAATGTTTTAAAATCGCGAAAATCGTTGTTTTTAAGAACCCGCGAAAATAAAGGAGAATAAGGTAGTATTACATTGCACTATCTTTACTTGATCACATACACCTGCGCCAGTACTCCGTGGCGTGATATGACCCCGACCAGACAAATGTACCAGCACTCCGTGCCAGGTAAAAATGTAAAAATGTAATTTCAGAGATAGCTGCCTAATTTTCTTAGCCGTTATGGTTATTATACTGTGGCAGCTAATACCTTATCTATAGGTTTCAAAAGTATTGTATTTTATCTTTTATTTTTTTGTGTGATGTAAATTAATAAATGTTGTTATTGTTGTAAAATGTGAATTTACTATTCTCTGCGAAAATCCCATCCTATTCTGCAACGTTTGAGCATGTGGCGGTCAAATTTTTGGCCCCAATTCTATCAGGCCAATCATTTGTCTGGTCGGGGTCATTTGCAGTGCTACGCAAGTTTGAAAGTGCGATTGTGATAGACTCTTGTGAATAAAGACAAGTCTACCGGGGATAGGATTGGGACTTTGCTTTTTAATCCAGCATAATTAAGGTAGTATGAATTACTTAAGGACGTTCGCGCCCAAAAACTTCCCACGTACAGATTTTTTTAAAACTTTGACTGTAGGTAGAAAATGATAAGATAAGATGAAAAACGTAAAAAAAATCGGGGGTCACCGATCTCGTTTTCACGATAAGGCGCATCACAGATCATAGCATTTCTAGGATTTCCAGCCACTGAGAGGATTCTGGCCGGATTCATTACTATCGGCATACATTTAAGTTGAAGAATCATATCTAAGTTATGTGTGTTTAACACAGCATATATAGGCCTATTTGATAGATCTTTGCTACATATGCCATTAAATCAGCTAGAATTAGCCTTAAAAAATACAACTTCTAAGTTACGCACACCTGTATCCATGTACCAATTCGAACCTATTTGAATAGTATATGAGAAATAATTAAAACTTCCCACGTACAGATTTTTTTTGTTTTTTAGTATAATGGAAAGAATCAGACAAGGAAGTCGTCTGCCGAAAAAAAAGTGGGGTCACCGAGCATCCAACAAAAATATTTCCCCACAAAGTTAACGCAAAGGTCATCAGCTCTATATTTTGTTGAGTTTTCGACTCGGTGCGCGCGCTTGAAAATTACGTGGCACGCGCGTGACCAATGAATAGCGTGCGCACTAGAGATGCGCAGTAGCAATGGGCGCGAACGTCCTTAATTTTAAGATTTCGGATTCAAGCGGCGCACCTCCCAACAAAATACTCACAGAGTGTCCTCCTTCCTATCAAGTCTACTAACGCTCTTTGTTGTTTAAAAAGTCGGGATACAAAGAGGAAGTGACCGTATTACAACATTCTTTAGGTTTATTTCGAGTATCCTGTCCACAAAGCTACGCCTGAAACAAATCTCGCCAACTGCGGAATCGGAGCAGTGACTTAATCTAAACATCGTTAAGACGACGGGAAAACGATTTTTGCCTATTCAAGAATACAATTGATCAAAAACATGCTTAGCGCACATTACCGGATTATTTCCACCTGGTGTACGGCTTGGAGGAAACAAGAAATTTCCCAAACTGTATGCTACAAGCTTGTTTCCATGGATATAATGTGGCTGCAGCACATGGGGATGCGATCCAATGATAACTTGTACACCAAGGGACATAAGATGTTTTGTTATATGAAGCTGGTAAGGCAGTGGCTGTAAAGCAAGTTCTTTACCCCAATGCATGTACACTACTATTATGTCGACGTTCACCTTGGAAAATAAAATTAGGCAAAAAGATCACGTTACCAAATGAGAGGGAGGTTCGTGAAAACTGGTTAACACGACCTCAGTTTAATTTTATTTTTCACCTAGCCTCGATTGGGGGAGGGGTTGGGTTAAGGATAGGACAACAGCCGATATTTGGAATTTCTGATGCAGTAAATGGAGGACATGCAGTGATTGTAACACTATCCAATTTTTGTTACCGGCTGCGAATTTGATAACTTCACCCACCAGTCCTATAATAAGAAATTGTTATATTCTGTGAAAGGACTACGTTTTTTTTTTTTTTTGCAGAGGATATTTGCAATAGATATTCGAACTTGATTTCCTATTGCTCTAATCTGTCCCTTCCTATCGCGGTTAAAGGCGCACTCTGTAGGGCTGCTAAAACGGAGCTGAACTACCCCAATTTTCTACGAAATTGCCAAGACAAAAGTCAATGGGTTTTGACCAAACAGCCCGCACACTATTGCGCTTCTATTTAAAAGAAAGGAATTTTAAATGATTAAGAAATCGTGCAGATCTCAGCTATGCTAACAAAAATTATTGAAAATGTGAATAAACATACTTCCTTGAGCTTTTGAACGTCCCTGGTGGCAATGTCATCTTGATAAACAGCAGGGCCAGCGTTAAACAATAACCGCATCTCGCTACAATTTTTAGACTTGTAACCAGTTTCAATTTCGCAATAGCCCAGGAACCCGATTTTTATTCCGTTTTTGGTCATGATCAGTGGCTCCTAGAAAAAAGGAAACCGAAATAAATAAATAAATAAATACATAAATAGATAAATAAAGAATGGTTGTGGTAGCTTCTGACTAACTGTAAAATGTTAGCAACACGTCAGTCGCCGTTACACAAGTAATGTACAGCTATACATAGAGTCTGCAACATGTGATCCATATCGTCACAGATTTTCCCGTTTTCTGTAGCATTAAGCATTAGCAATACTCCACCTGGATAGACTATTTGTGATCTATATCTCGGATTTACTTCGCTGGTACCCATTCATGCATACTACTCCTGTGTAGAGAAAGTCACTACGACAGTATAAGGTTTCTATCCCAAGAACACAACTCAAATACGCAATAACCTTGAGCAGACCTCGAACCTGGACTACATGGTTCAAGGTTTATTGTTTTGATCATAAGACCACCGAATCTTGCACGGAGCTAGTAGGGCTCGTGATCAGCCTGATCCTAAATGGAATTACAGTTTCAATTACAGCCTTAATAGTATCTATAACAAAATTCTCGATCGTGATTGGTTCTCCGCGCGCCTATTTGTCACGTAATCGGAGCCCGATCACGTGGGTGTCCAATTACAGCTGTCCGATTTGAACTTTTCGTAATCGGACACCTGTAATTGGATACCCACGTGATTTTCACGCCAATTACGCGCGCTTCAATGGCTTCCTTAGCAAAGTTTTCTACAGTTTTCAAAACTTAGGAAAAGCGCTACAGATGTTTTCGCTCAAAAATAGTTCTCAGAAGACATTTTTTCCCGAAATTTGTTATAGATACGATTAATTAGTAATTGGACCGAGTGGAGTACAATTCAGGGAGTAATCGAGCGAGTAATTTCAAAATCGGACGAGCGCGAAGCGCGAGGCCGATTTGAAATTACGAGCACTACTAGTAGTACTAGTAGTATTATAATGTTTGGTACTCGCCTGAGAGGAATTGAATGTCCCATAATTGACACCAAAATACTTTATGCCTACTCCCTTGAGAACTTGCACAGTAAAGTCTACTCCTTTAGATGCAAAGTCATTAAGATGATTATTAGCCACTGTAACCACGTCAAATCCTGCAAACCTAACAAACAATACAATGTAGAATATGCTGTGATCACTAATGGAAAAGTATACAATAGACAGTAAAGTTCGTAGCAAGCATCCCTGCTAAATTTCTGCGAGTGTTAATAGGTATAGTCTCTGCTGCAATTTTCCCGGGTCTTGACAGTTACCTCGTTTACGATTAAACTTCGATATCATGGTTGAACTCGAATTGCGATATTTGGTAGTTAGCATTCATAGTGGAATCCATTGAAACGTACAGCCTCTGTTATTTTCAAGAGGGTGAATAAAGGTTAAGAATGGGGGAACTAGGACCTCCGCTATAATGATGAGTATCATTGCACACTTAATCATCATGATCAGGAAGTTATGCAGGCTTCAGACGTGGCCTAACAGACGAAAAGACCGATGTGTACCGACCACTTTTTACTAAGAACAACTGAAAATTTTTTTGTGATGTTGGAAAACTCCTGCTTCGGACTTCTAGTCGTTCTAGTCTCGCCCTCGTGGTCCACATCCGCTCCTTTAAAAGAAGTTTACCTTGAGGGGAGAGAAACTTAACTACAAGTCTGTTGCTAAAGAAATCTCAAAACTTCCTTTTTTTGGCTCCTGAAGTCCAGTGGGCATCAAAGTTTACCGTGTTTGTTCGATTCACGTTTCCTTTAAATGTTTTGAACCACGCCCATATTTGGTGTGTCACGTGACCACAATAGAAAACGTCTAAAACTCGTTCTTAACTTGTTCTTCCCGCCTAGCCGCTTTACTTTGAGTTCGTGGCGGTCGTTCCCTTTGTTGCCTTCCCCAATTTGCTCCAACGGCTTCAAGAAAAACACGAGAAGCAAAAAAATCTCTCTGCTTTGAGCGCAATTCGAAACACTAGGGTTGATTGAAGATACTCGCGTAAATTTCACCAGGAGGTGAACGGACGTAAACTTTCCAAGCGCTGATTGGCTCAAGAACCCATTTGACTGTGTTTGTGGGCGGAGTTTGTTTTCGAAGCAAGCAAATGTTTGCAGCGCTGTTTTCTCGAAACATTTTTTAACCAGAAAGAGAGGCTTTAAAGAGCTACAAGTCAAAGGGAATTTGTTTGATTGCTGTCAAATTTGGACAGTAGGTAGTTTAACATAGAAAAATAAAAAGTTGTCTGCGATTTTTTTATTTCTAAATACTCTTTTTTCAAGAGCGATTTTGGAACGATCACTCCATATTTTTTTTATCCTATTTCAAAACTGTTCTGTAACTTTTCACTGAAATTGAATATGGCAAATCGTAAACACGTTTTTCTAGATCTTTGACCCCGGAAACTGAGGAACACCGTGATTAAATAAGCGAAAAACAAAATTCGCTTTGACATGTAACGTTCAAAAGATGATTCGGGCGCTCGCATTTAGAAGTCTTGAAAAATTCGACCATTCTTTTTTTTTTCAACATTTTGGTATAGACTGGTAGCAAGTACTATAAACTTTAACTTGATATAGGGGTTTAGACATCTACAGTCTCATTCAGGTCTGTTTTTATTTTTCGTTATATTCCCGGGATTTTCTCAACTGCGCACATCGGTTACTGTTAACCATATTCAGACTGGGGTGGCTTTTCGAACCCCCCTCCGGCAAAATCGTGATAACTTCTACACCGAAAGAGCTATGACGTTCAAATGTTCAGACTTTTCCTAAAATTTATCTAGGAACAATTACCATGTCCATGTGATTAATCATGTTGCCATGGCAACCAGTTTCTGACACATAGGTTTTGGAAAATTTAAGAAATGGTGATTTTTTTGTTTTAAGATCGCGCTTTTACACTTATAGTGCTTTTTTGTTAAAATGGTCTTTGCTTGGGACTAGCTTTTGAATTACATCAAAATGTTTCAACATCGAATATTTGGAGGGGAGGGGTGGGGTAAAATTTGTCACTTTTTTACTTTGACAAATATGCTGCTCTATTTTCCAAATAACACTTCCAAAGTCATTTGTTTGGGTAATAAACATTAGTTTGATGTTTCTTTTATACATTCTGAGCTTTTTCCACTTTGAAGGTTGCTTTAAATTATAATTTTAACAAAAAAACGGAAATCCAAGATAGCGGATCCAAGATGGCGGACAACCATTTCAAATTTTGAATTTTACTGCTTCCTATTGCTTTTTCTAGCT
Organism: Platygyra sinensis; assembly: GCA_019787425.1. Lineage (NCBI taxonomy): Eukaryota > Metazoa > Cnidaria > Anthozoa > Scleractinia > Merulinidae > Platygyra > Platygyra sinensis. The sequence goes on from JAHPZR010002369.1 coordinate 90,990, forward strand.
CTACAAGTGTTTCCTTGTTACTAGTTCATAAGAAAGGATATTAAAGAGATGACTTTACCAATATTTTACGTATCTAAGTGGAAAAATAATAAGAAACATTGAAAAATCGGAATATGACGTCACTGTGACGTCATCATTGGGGGTGGCAAGTTAAAACTGGGTGTGGGGCTTTTTTGTATGGAGATGATCATTGTGTGTAAATTTCATAACCCTAGCATTCTTGGTTCTAGAGATACAGAGGGGGTTCCGAGGAGCCCCCCCCCCCAATCACAGATTGACCAAAAAAAGCCCAGTCTGAATAGGGTTAACTGCCAAGATCTCTCATTTCCGTCAAATTGTTTTCCCACGGTTCAAATATCTGTTGTAAATAATGGAGAAGCGTTCTCAAGTCAAATTACTCAGAAAAATAATATTCTGAACCCTCAACGGGAGTCGAACGCATGCCCTTCCAGATACCGGTTGGACGCTCTAACCACTGAGCTATTGAAGGCTCGTGGTAAACAAGGTCATATACTAGGTTCTTATATTATTTTTCTAATATCTGTTGTTTCATGTATTTCTTACAGTTTATGCTGCGTAAGAAAATCCCTCTGTTACAATTAATAATTGCTGATCTAAAGAGAAGATGGAATCACGACCGAAACTACTAAGTGTGGCTACTGTACCTCAGTGCCGAAGCCGCTTCAGGACATGAATACAGGAAAACACTCTTCATTCCTTTGTACTTGTAGCGATACACATCATTGTTGACAAAAGGAGACTCCAAATTTGCAACTGAAATATCCGCCTCTCTGATGAAAGGAGCCACATCTCTGAGCGAGTCGTTATATGAGTGGTAGTTGTGTTCTACGTAATATTTCACCGGACCAGAGAAGGAGATATCACCAACGAACAACAGGGTGACTTGCTCTGAGAGAAAAGAAAAAAGTTATCTCTTTCTCAATATCCTGAATTCGTGCTTCTTAACCAGCTGAAGTTTTCCCAGGAGGAATATTCCAACACTGTCTGATCTCGATTTTCTAATGATAGTTTTTCGCTTTTCCCAGTGTAGGTGCTATAGTGTAGTAACAACACATGTGAGGTTAGCCTAAGTGGTTAATTATTATAGTTTACCTACTGGTATTTGAGCTTGGTGAGGATACACCAAGTACGCCTTTTAAATGGAATGATGTAGTGTAGCCACAGCTATTGTTGCATTCAAATATTAATGATTTCACTTTTGTGCATTTACATTACCAATCAGATTGTAGCTAGAAAGGTTATTTACCTGGCATGAACTTGTTCTTCTTACACCTGCTTTTAGCTAAGAGAAAATTTAATATTGTAAAATTGGAGCCATTTCTACAGCCTCCAATACAGTCAGTATTTTATAAGTTTCAGTTGTATGAATTTGGTTTAAGTATTGTCAAGTTTCTTGACTTGTGCCAGCAACATTGGACTATGCCAGTTGTTGTCTTTTATACCTTAAGCATTTCATCATAAGGTGCTTGATTTGATGACTGCTGTTTGGA
>JAHPZR010002369.1:97500-125000 GCA_019787425.1 Platygyra sinensis
TGAAACATACGATTTTGTATCCTTCGTCTTTCTTTCAGGAACGCTAACCCTTAACAATGTTTTTTTCAAAGGATTTTACGTCAGCAATAGTATTTTCCTGCGTTTGACTGTGGAATTAGCAGGAAAATATGCTCTCGTCGGTATCTATTGTTTGTTCAGGCATGTGCGCTGGTATGTGGGTGATTAGTAGGGTATTTATATTGGGGTGTAAGAGTAGGTCTTTCATCTCGGTCTCGTTTATTCAGCGTTCGTTTTCTGTCATGAACAAGGAGGAGCTCGTCGAACTTCTTGCAAAGTCTCAAGAATCTAGTTTAGAACGCGTCGATTCGAAGTTACAAGACCTTAAGAGGTCCATTTCTGAATATCAAGAATACTGCGTACGATCCGTTGTTAAAAAGGTTGAAGAGGACAATTCCATTAAGCGGAAGAAAGTTGGAAACGAGGGCTGGTGCACGATATACCAAGTGAATAGCAAGTCTCGAGTTACGTCACAAAGAACACAACAATGATCCTTATCCCTTACACAATAACACAATAGACTTCACACAATAGAACGAGACAATAGTGCATATATTGACTTGGTATATCGAGCATCACCCGAAACGAGAGGCAATTTAAATTTAACGAATCTGTGGAAGCCAAATTTGATTCTGTTATCCCCGCTTTCGATAAGAAGAGGTTGGATAAGGTGAAGAAAGAGCTAGAAAAAGGTAAGAACCTTTTGTCTGAACGTCAAAAATTGATTAAGCTTTCCGATCACGGATGACTTGGCGATACTCCTGATGATGGACGGCGTATTTCTAAAGATGAAAAATCGGGCCCTCGAATCTAAATAGAGAAATCCCGGGCTAGGTGGGGTTTTACATATTACAAGTCTAATCATGCTCTTTTTCTTCTGCTTTCAATTCACACCACGGCGCTAGCGACGCTTCCAAGTCACTTCGTCAGCCTTTTCAGTTTCGTCAAGCCACCTTTTTGCCCAGAACCCAGTTCAGAAGAGGAACCTGCTTGTGGACCGGAAGGAAGGAAGGAAGGAAAGAAGGAAGGACATTGGAGAAACAACTGCCCCAATCTCATTCCTTCAGCAAGATCAAATAAGTCATCCAAGTGATGCTTTTGATTTTGAAAAAGCTTCAGAGCCTGCTTTGTTTAAGGTTGGTTCCCTCAAGGAACGTGTTGATTTTTGGATGAATTCCATTCGCGCTTCTGACTTTATCATTAGCACCATTGTTGAAGGGTACAAAATTCCTTTGATTTGCCCGAGGGTTTTGTCATTCCTAATAGATCATCGATCCCGAAGTTTAAAGATTTGTTGAAGACGCCATTTCAGAGCTAATAGCGAAACGCGCGAGTGACGTCATTACTCAGACAAGACTCGGACAAACAAACTGGAATGGTGGATGATTTTGAAGATTTCTTTAAGGGCAAAAGACGGTGTTCCCAAAACACTTGTGAAAAGAAAACTTCGCCTACATTCCCTATATTTCTCTCAGAACACGCTTATGTTGACTGAGTCTCGCGGGGAATTCGGTGATTTGCATTCTATTTTTAGACTTCGCGCGCTTCGCTATTGAGCGTGGTTGTGTTTCTTAAGTTGATTTTCCGGCTATTTTTATCAACCCATTGCACGTGGTTCATCAGTCCAGTGGGAACTGAATGCCGACTTAGTTTGGATCATTTTTTTTTCAGTGTAAACCGTTTTGTTTGGAAGCAGTCTGCTTGGTACGAAGATATTCGCGCTGTTTAATTTGTTTCAGTCGGGTTATTTTACCTTTGATCTCAAATCTGGTTATCATCACGTCAAAATTTGTCCTGATCATCACCAGTATCTGGGTTTTTCTTGGTGCTTCAATGCAGTCATCAAATACTTTGTTTTTAATGTTTTGCCTTTTGGCTTGTCTTCCGATCCGTACATTTTCACTTAGCGCGTGCTCTCGTTAATTATTGGCGTGTGCTTGGGCGTCGTGTTATAACATTCCTCGATGACGGTATTGGCGGAAGCCCGGATTTCGCTAGTTGCCAGGAGCTTAGTCGTTTATGTCACTCTGATTTAGACTCCGCCGGTTTCTTTGTAAATCTTCAAAAATCTGTGGGAGAGCCCTCGCAAGTCGGTGCCTGGCTTGTCTTTCATCTCGATTTCAGTCTTGGTATCATTTTGTTCTTCATTCGAAGATTATGAAACTTCAGGGAAGCATTTCGCGTGTTCTTGCGCTTCGTATCGTAAAGGCTAAGGATCTGGCTAGCATCGCTGGTCAGCTAAACTCTATGTTCTTGGCTATTGGGAATATTGTGCATTTGATGACCCGTTCAATGTACGCTCAGGTTTCAGCCTAAAGGTCCTGGTTTTCAACTTTGACACTGCAACACTCGGTCGTGAAGGAATCATTTTTTTGGCAGTCCAATCTGGTCGTCTCATTGGCGTTCGCATTGTTTTAACTCCAGTGCAGTCTGAGTTGCTTATTCGGATGCGAGTGATACTGGATATGGCGGATACATTGTTGAGTTTGGGCCTCAGCTGGCCGCTCAAGGTGTTTGGTCTGCCGATTCAGCAATGGAAAGTTCTACGATGCGTGAGATATTGGCCGTTAGGAAAGTCTTGCAATCGTTTGCGCTTTAAGCTCGCAGAGTTATGTGTTAAGTAGTACACGGGCAGCCAGAATGTTGCGCGTATTATTGACATTGGCAGTCGGAAGTCTAATGTGCAAGAGGAGGCTAAGCGCATTTTTGAGATTTGCGTTCTTCATGAAATTTCTATCAAACCTGAATGGGTGTCCAGATCCAGGAATGAGCAGGCGGATTATTTAAGCCATATTATTGATTTTGATGATTGGTTTGTAGTCCTCGTATTTTTCGCCTTTTAGACTTGAGACGGGGGCCTCATTCTATTGATCGTTTTGCTGACGAACATAACCATTTGTTACCTAGATTTGATTTCAGGTTTTGGAATCCTCGCTGGGAGGCTATGGATACCTTTACCAGGTCGTGGAGTTTCGATGACAACTGGGTTTGTCCGCCTCCTCATCTTGTTCCGAGTGCTTTGAAACACATGATGTCTTGCTGCGCTCAAGGTTCTTTGATCTTTCCGCTCCTTTCTGGTCTCTTCTCATTTCGGACGGCCTTCATCTGACTCATTTCGTCGAGGATTGGATGGACCTTCCTCGTTTGAAGACGACTTTCTGCATGCGTCGACATAGCACTGGTGTTTTTTGGCAGAGAGGATCCTAATTTAGGGTTTTGGCTCTTCGTATTAATTTCAGATCTGCGCGTTCATTCTAATGCCGGTTTCTGCAGTACTAGCGTTCAAGGTTGGTGTTGTCGATGTTCATCTGCATCAGTTTGGGAAGTTGTTCCATTTCATATTTTTTTCCTGTTGTTTTCAGCAGTTGTCTGTTTTAGTGCCAATGGATGGCGTCCAGTTTTCTTTTTAGTGTTTTTGCTACAGCACGTGTAATTAGGTCAGTGGGTGACCGTGAGTTAGTCTGTGGGCGACTTTCGCTTTAATAACCGGTGGAATCCCAGGTAGTCAAGTCCTAACGTTTCAGCCAGTGGGTGACTGTTGATTAATGAGGCCAGTGGGTGGCTGTTGATTTATGAGGCCAGTGGGTGGCTGTTGATTAATGAGGCCAGTGGGTCGCCGTTGATTATAAGGCCAGTGGGTGGCTGTTGATAACTGAGGCCAGTGGGTGGCTGTTGATTAATGAGGCCAGTGGGTGGCTGTTGATTTATGAGGCCAGTGGGTGGCCATAGTTTAGTTTATGGGTGGTTTTCACTCTATCATCTATCAAAAAAAAGGAAAGAAAAGAAAAAGAGAAAAAAAAAGAAAAGAAAAAAATGCCTGTTAGACGGCCTGAGGTCAGTGGGCGGCCCCCAGGTAGCTAGTCTAGTATTCTTTTATAGTCAGTGGGTGGCTTATGCGTTTAGTTTTATATTTCTGCAAATTAGGTGGCTTACGCAATTTCTTTAGTTTTATTCTATCTGCCAGTGGGTGGCTTACGCTGATTTTATTAGTTTTTTATAGTTTCTGCCAGTGGGTGTCTTACGTGTTGCCAGTTGGTTGCTTACGGAGATTTTGTAAGTAATTTTTCTGCCAGTGGATGGTTTGCTTGTGGCCAGTAGTTGGCTTCGTTCAGTTTTGTTTGTGATTTGTATTTTTTCTTTTGCAGTTTGGCCTCTGTTTCCCCGTTCTCATCCTCTCGGATTGGGCATCACTTGGCTTGAAGCGAGCCACACCCAAGGGCTGTGTGTGTGTTGTGGTGGGTCAAACTTAGATTTAGAGGAGAGTAGTATTTTCATGTGTTCGACTGTGGAATTAGCAGAAAAATATGCTCTCGTCGGTATCTATTGCTTGTTCAGGCATGTGCGCGGGTTTGTGGGTGATTAGTAGGGTATTTATATTGGGGTGTAAGAGTAGGTCTTTCATCTCGGTCTCGCTTATTCAGCGTTCGTTTTTTCTTTGATTTTTCGTATTCTTTTGTGTGTGTTTTTCTTTTTCTTCGTTTGTTTTGCAGATGTTTTCAACTTTTCAATGTGGACGGATCTTATTATTATTGTTATTACTATTATTTATTTTATTTTTCTTTTTTAATTTGTTGTAATATAAAGGCAAATAAATGATGATGATGATGATGATGATGATGATGATGATGATGATGATGATGATCTTTGGGCAGCTGTTCCTCAGAGTGATGATGTTTTATTCTCACCTGCGGAATCTCTCCCAGATGTGGCTTTGGCTAGCAGAGCTCCCAGTACTTCATTCAAGTATTCCTCTACCTACAACAGATGGAAGTCGGGTGCGTGATCATGGCCTGACAGCTTTTCCCGCATTTCCGTTTCACCTTGCTCTTTATTTGAGTCATTTGGTGTCTGAGGTGAAGACAGCGTCTTCTAGAGTCCGCCGTGCACAGCATTGCCTGGATGCATCAGTTGGATGGAGAGCCGTCCCTTACGGATCATCCGTAGATGAAAAGCCTTCTTTCTGGTGCACAACGTTTACTGGCCCTCCGCACATCCAAGAAGGAGCCAATCACTGTCTCCCAGCGAGAACAATTAGTTGCCTGTAAGGCCGATGCGATGGCCTCTTTGTATAATATTCGTTCTGTTGTAATTTGTTTGATAGTTTTTGCTGCATTTCTTAGATTTGACGAGCTTGCTAAGCTCGTTCGTTCAGATGTTGAGATCAAGAGTGACAAAATTATTTATCGAATCTTGTATAACTGATCAGGACAGGGAAGGTCCGTAGTTGTTATAGCTTCATCTGGCAAGCAACTTGCCCGTTAGCCGATGTTTAGAAAGGGCGTAGCAAGCCCAAGTCAGCCCTCTTTCTCTTTTTTGTCAGTTATCGAAAACTAAGTATGGTTATAAGCCTAGGTCTAAAGATTTAGCTTATACACGTTTAAGGGAATTAGTGTTGGAAGCTTATGAAGATATTATGCCTGATATTTCCGTTATTGGTGCTCATAGCCTTAGTTAGGAGTGGCGGGGCCGCCGCCGCCAATGCTGGTATTCCTGATCGTCTTTTTAAGTGGCAGAGCCTCTGGTCTAATGATTTGGCTAAGGACGGTTGTAAGATCAAAGGGCGTTGATTAGTGTTTAGTTGGTGTTGATTAGCGTGTAGGTAGTGTTTCGCCTCAAATTGATTAGTATTTCTTGTAGCCTGTTCATTAGTATTTTATTGTTTTTTGTTTGTTTTCACACTTTCGCTCCTAGTCTTTTACCGTTCATCACAATTTGCACCTTTTAGTTAAGTCTCATCGTGTTGTGCATGTAATTACTACGTTTTGTATATATAAGGCTTAGTTTTCTTGTTATTTGGGTTTGGCTTGGAGCAGCTTTTCTTTGCAGTCGCGCTGCACGCAGTTTAATATAGTTTTTTCCCTCCCAGTTGAATTGAGTTGTCGCCGAATGCAGTTGAATGCTGTTTAATGTAGTTTTCTTTTCGTGGCCGTTACAATGTAAGTATATCTTTACCGTCGTTTCTTATTAACTGTATTTCGTTGGCAGTTGGTACAATTCTGTTTTTTATTCATGTCGTAACTTTTAGTTCGTTTACCTCTTAGTTTCAACCTACGGATTAAAGTATACGTCAATGTGAATGCATCCGTCGAGTTGAGAACGTTTGTCCGCAGTTATATCGTTGCAAATTGAACGTTTCGCCGTTCCGGCATGGATGCTCCGCCTTTGAATGCCACAGCGCCAGGCCCGCGACGTAAGTCTACTCGGGTGAGGAGGCCTAACGTTACTTTGGATTTAGAAGGAGTTTATTTGGAAAGGCTTCGTAGCAAGAAGGACGCAAGATCTGGTTTCGCCTCTTACGTCTCCGCTAGAGTAAGAGAGATCACGGATTTGCTCTCCGATAAACGGAATCTTCAGGCTGTAAAGGAGAAGCTAGCTCACGCAATTAAGGCTTTTGATAATTTCAAAAACGCTCATTACGAATATTGGTTCGAAGTTAGAGATGAAAAAGGTAGCGCGGAATGTGACAAGTATCTGGCGAAACACGTGGATGATTTCAGCTTCTTCCGCCGACGGGTGAGCGATTGGATTGCCGTTGCCGAAGATAAACTTTTGTCTGTTGCACCTGAAGTGGACGCGAGCATAAAACCGGAGGACTCAGTTAGCAATGTCGGTTCACAAGTGCGTTCGTCTACCTCGAAACACTCGAGGCATTCGAAACAGTCGGGTCGTGCGAGTTCTCGCGCGAGTTCTCGTGGCAGCCACGTGGCATCCGTCGAGGCCGCAAGGACGAAAGAAGCGGCGAGGTTTGCGGAATTGGAAGCGGAGAAGGTCATACTTGATAAACGCCAGGCCTTAGAAGAAAGGAAATTTCGTCTGAGCCAAGAAGAGGCGCGTCTCAACCTAGAAGCTGAAATGGCCAAAAGTGCAGCGAAGGGTCAAGCTTTAGCAGCGATGGTGACTCCATCTTTTCAACCACTTCAGCATCCCTTCAAATTGGAGTTTAAAAATGAGGATGATGGTGGCTCGTCTGTATTAAACAATCCAAACTACCGAGAACGTCAGAGTGAACACGCGCGTTTTTACCCTCGTAACGAAAGTTCTTGTGTGAACGCCCCGCGAGTCTCAGAAAGTGTGGCGAATGAAGCAGATCACCCTAATTCTCGAGACGATTTTCAACAGGAAACGATGGTTTTGCATCGACAGCAGACCGCCTTACAGGTTCAGCAGAATCGGATTGTTGAATTGCTGGCTGTCAATCAGAATAAAAGCAAGCTTCCTCAGCCTCGTGTGCCCATCTTTTATGGGAACCCTGTGGACTATCGTAACTTTGTTCGGGCCTTTGAGAGTCTGATAGAGTCTCGCACCCAAAGTAGTACGGAAAGGCTTTATTACCTTGAGCAGTATACCGCTGGAGACGTTAAGGAGCTGATACGATCTTGTCACCATTTACCTCCAGATGAAGGTTATGAAGAGGCTCGTAGACTTCTTAAAAGAAAGTTTGGAGATGAATACCGGATCGCCTCAGCATACGAATCCAAAGCTTTGGGTTGGCGTCCCATAAAGCCAGAAGATGGCTCAGCTCTTAGCAAGTTTGCAATTTTCCTCTCAAGCTGTAAAAATGCCTTGGCGAGCAGCCAGTACGCATCGAAGTTCGACCAGCCAGGCAATATCCAGAAGTTGATTTTCAAACTGCCGTTTAGGATGAGAGAGAGATGGCGCCGCCATGTCGATTACAGTATGGAGTTGCAGTCAAGGCCAGTGAATTTTAGTGACCTTGTTGCCTTTGTTGATCAAGAAGCAAGGATCGCCACAAACCCAGTCTTTGGGGACATCTCAGACAAGACTCAGTCAAGCTCTGATTTCAGATCGCGAAGAGCGCCTCAAACATCTCCTGGTTTCAAACCACCCAAGCCAAAGACATCGACCTTTGCTACCCAGTTGCAGAGCAGTGGAGATCAAAATTCTTGTGCTGATGTTACTTCCGCGAACGTCCAACCTAGTTTGTGCCTATTCTGTCAAAAGAACCACGCCTTAGAAGACTGCCATTTGCTTAGATGGAAACCATACCAAGAGCGTATCCAGTTCCTAGCATCTAAGAGACTTTGTTTTGGTTGCCTGTCTGACAAGCATGTGGCAAGATTTTGTCCTGAAAGAAAGGCCTGCAAATTTCCTAACTGTACTCGCAAGCATCCTACAGTCCTCCATACGTCGAGTAAACGCGATAAGTGCTTAGTGGACGTGGGTGTCGGTACCGAGAACAGTACTGAAGCCCCTGTGTTGAATGGCATGGTAAATACAGACAAGTGTCTAAATAATAATAATAATAATGGTCTTAATCAGGAAGCCCGTCGTAGGACTGCTATGGCTGTTATTCCTGTCAAGGTCCGCTCGAAGGAAAACAACAAGTCAGTTATCACCTACGCATTTTTGGACAATGGAAGCAGTGCTACCTTCTGTACCGAATCATTAATGAAGCAACTTGGGGTTGACGGTGCAAAGGTGAAGATTTCTCTTTCCACTTTGGAGAAGAAAAACAGTCCAGTTGACAGTTACCTGATTCGTGACCTAGTTGTGTCTGACCTTGACGAGAACGATTTTGTCAATCTCCCCATACTGTATACCAGACCGGAGATTCCAGTTAATGTTGAAGACATTCCAACTCAAGAAGATGTGGATCGTTGGCCCTATCTGCATGACGTCTTCATACCCCATGTTGATGCTGACATAGGACTTCTAATTGCCAGTGATGTGCCAGAAGCTCTTGATCCAGTCGAAATGAGACACAGTCGAGACGGTGGCCCCTACGCGTCAAGAACACGCATTGGATGGGCAGTGAACGGTCCTTTGGGGCGTTGTCGTAAGGGATCTCAAACCTCAGGCTTCTTCGTTAAAGTCGATCCCCAGCTACAGTTCATGGTAGAGAACTTCTACAATCACGGCTTCGCTGACACTTTCGCAGACGATACTACAGAGATGTCTCAAGAAGAACGCCGCTTTATGCTGAACGCCGAGAAGATACAGTTTAAATTCGGGCATTACGAGATTCCCTTACCGTTTAAAAATCCAGAAGCCTTGGTTCCCAACAACAAGTCACAGGCCTTGTCGCGCGTCGGTTGGTTGAAGAAAAGATTAGAGAAAGATTCCAAGTTAAGTGATGACTACAGAGCTTTCATGTCAGACCTGTTGGCCAAAGGTTATGCGCGTAAAGTACCTCCCGTTCAGGCGAGTCCCGATGACGGTAAAGCTTGGTATATACCCCACCATGGGGTGTATCATCCCCATAAACCAGACAAGATTAGAGTTGTCTTTGACTGTTCAGCAAACTTCAAAGGATTGTCACTTAACAGCATGTTGCACAAAGGTCCCGACCTGACCAATTCACTTGTTGGAGTGCTGACAAGGTTCGGCGAGGATAGAGTTGCAGTTATGGCAGACATAGAAGCCATGTTCTACCAAGTACGAGTTCCGGACCGTGACAGTTCGTTCCTGCGCTTCCTCTGGTGGGAGGATGGTGATATGACGCAAGAGGTGCAAGAATACCAGATGCTTGTTCACCTTTTTGGAGCCATATTGTCCCCAGCTTGCGCTAATTTCGCACTTCGAAGGACTGCAGAGGATAACGAGAGTTGCTTTCCTCCCGAAGTGATAAATACCGTGAAGAGAAATTTTTATGTAGACGACTGCCTCAAGTCTCTACCCTCAGAAGCTGCTGCGATTGCGCACGTTACCAACTTGCAAGCTCTACTCTCACGAGGTGGCTTTAAGCTTACGAAATGGGTCAGCAACAGTCGAAAGGTTCTCCAATCCATTCCTGAGTCAGAACGTTCCACCGAGTTCAGAAGGCTTGACCTCTACAGAGACGAGTTACCCGCCCAACGCGCACCTGGCATTCGATGGTGCGTCGAATTAGACACCTTCGCCATCGACACCTGCATCAAACCTCGACCACCTACACGCAGAGGCATTTTGTCCGTCGTTAGCAGTGTCCTCTGGGCTTTGTCTCACCTTTTGTTCTGGTAGCGAAAAAAGCTCTTCAAGATCTCTGCCGCATTAAGCTTGGTTGGGACGACGAAGTTCCCCCTGAGTACAGTTCAAGTTGGGAGAAATGGCTTAACGATCTTCCGAAGCTTTCGTCGTTTTCTGTTGATCGTTCTGTTATACCGGAAGGTTTTGGTCCCGTAATTTCCAGTCAGCTTCATCATTTGTCTGACGCGTCAGAAGTTGCGTACGGCTCTGTTTCCTACCTGCGTTTGGTTAACGAAGAGGGCAGAGTGCACTGTACGTTCCTATTTGCTAAGTCCCGGCTAGCGCCTCTGAAGTCTGTCTCTATCCCTCGTTTGGAGTTATCCGCTGCAACCTTATCTGTACGTCAAGACAAGATGCTCAAGAGAGAGATTGAAATGTCACTCAGCAACCCTTCTGTATTTTGGACCGACAGCATGTCCGTACTGCGCTAGAACAGGCGCTTTCACACCTTTGTCGCTAATCGCATTGCAATAATACGGGACAGCTCTAGTCCCGACCAGTGGTACCATGTGGAGGGAACCTTGAATCCAGGTGACCATACGTCTAGAGGGTTAACAGCTGAAGCATTGCTTAACTGTGAGAGGTGGCTACTGGGGCCGGAGTTCTCGTGGAAGTCTGAGTGCCAGTGGCGAAAGGAATTCGATACCTCACTTGTTATCCAGAATGACGACCCGGAAGTGAAACCTGATCCGGTAGTAAAATCCCAGGCGACGTCTTTGGTAGCATCAGTTGTCTTGTCCAGTTCAGCTCTAGCCGACCGTTTCCAGAAGTTCTCCAGCTGGCATCGTTTGAAGAAGTCGATCGCGTGGATCTTACGTTATCGAAACAACCTCCTCATGGCCGCTAAGGATCGGAAGGTAACTGGTCAGCCGAAGTCCCCCGGCAGGAAACAGTCATTGATTACCATAGAAGAGATGAAGAATGCTGAGAAAGCCATACTGAAACTGTTCAGCAAGCAGCCTACCCAATGGAGTTCAGTGAGCTGGGTAAACTGAGAAGCGGCAAAGGCGTTAAGCGAAGCAGTCCTCTCTTTAGATTGGACCCGATTCTGAAAGATGGGTTGTTGTGCGTTGGTGGAAGATTGGCTCGTGCCTGTATCCCGCCTGAAGCTAAGCACCAGATTATTTTGCCGAAGAGCAGCCATATCTCAGATCTTATCGTTGATCATTATCACAAGCTTTCAGGTCATTCAGGGAGACAACACGTATTGAGCATGATACGCCAAAAATATTGGATCATCAAAGCAAATTCCACAGTCAGAAGAGTCCTGACGGGTTGTTACAGTTGCAGAAGGCGCGAAGCACCGTTCTGTGAGCAGAAAATGGCCGACTTACCGGAGGAACGTTTGGTTCCCGACAAACCTCCCGTCACAACTGTTGGCGTGGATTGTTTTGGTCCATTTCAAGTGCGCCGTTGTAGAAGTCCTGTCAAGAGATACGGAGTCATCTTTACGTGCCTAACCATTCGCGCAGTTCACATCGAGGTAGCTCATAGCCTAGATACCGACTCGTTCCTGCTGGCGCTGCGAAGGTTTATTGCAAGACGAGGCCAAGTTGAAGAGATACGATCAGACAACGGTACTAACTTCACAAGCGGAGAACGCGAGCTACGCGAGTCAATTCAGGCCTGGAATCACGACAAGATTAACGAAACGATGTTGCAGAAAAACATCAAATGGAGCTTCAATCCCCCTTATGGTTCGCATCACGGTGGTGTTTGGGAGCGGTGCATACGCTCAGTTCGAAGAATTTTACGCGCTTTTCTCCAAGAACAAACGACAGACGACGAAGGTCTTAATACTCTTATGTGCGAGGTAGAGAGCATTTTAAACAGTCGCCCCTTAACGGTGTTCTCCGACGACCCTAGAGATTCAGAGCCCCTAACGCCGAATCATCTTCTGTTGCTGAAGTCCGATTCTCCAATGCCTCCAGGTACTTTCCAAAGAGATGACCTATTTTCTCGGCGCAGATGGCGTCAAATTCAATACCTAGCTGATATTTTTTGGAAGAGATGGTCTCGTGAGTACCTCCCTTTGTTGCAGAGCCGCCAGAAGTGGCTACACCCCCGCAGAAATCTTACAGTTGGAGATGTCGTGCTAGTTGCTGCTGAGAACACCAATCGGAATTACTGGCCTCTTGGAAGGATTCAACAGGTTTTCCCGGACAAGAAAGGTTTCGTTCGTAAAGTCAGAGTCAAAGTGAAGTCTGCCGTTCTCGAGCGCCCTGTCGACAAGCTTGTTCTGTTGGTTGAGAAAGAGGAATCAAAGCACGCTGAGCCCTGAGAGCTTTTCACAAGCATTTCTATGGACAGTTCGTCAGATAATATATTGACATTATCATTTAAGCGATTCCAGCGACTTTTCTCTAAAAGCTTTTGTAGTGTTATCTTTCGCCTTGATCTTAGTGGTGATGTTGTAAGTGCTTCGTTCAACTTCGCACTTAGGGGCCGGGATATGTAAGATCAAAGGGCGTTGATTAGTGTTTAGTTGGTGTTGATTAGTGTGTAGGTAGTGTTTCGCCTCAAATTGATTAGTATTTCTTGTAGCCTGTTCATTAGTATTTTATTGTTTTTTGTTTGTTTTCACACTTTCGCTCCTAGTCTTTTACCGTTCATCACAATGTGCACCTTTTAGTTAAGTCTCATCGTGTTGTGCATGTAATTACTACGTTTTGTATATATAAGGCTTAGTTTTCTTGTTATTTGGGTTTGGCTTGGAGCAGTTTTTCTTTGCAGTCGCGCTGCGCGCAGTTTAATATAGTTTTTTTCCCTCCCAGTTGAATTGAGTTGTCGCCGAATGCAGTTGAATGTTGTTTAATGTAGTTTTCTTTTCGTGGCCGTTACAATGTAAGTATATCTTTACCGTCGTTTCTTATTAACTGTATTTCGTTGGCAGTTGGTACAATTCTGTTTTTTATTCATGTTGTAACTTTTAGTTCGTTTACCTCTTAGTTTCAACCTACGGATTAAAGTATACGTCAATGTGAATGCATCCGTCGAGTTGAGAACGTTTGTCCGCAGTTATAACGGTTATGTAAAGGATTCTTTGTCTTCACGTTTGTCTGTATCTCAGGCTTTAGGTCTTTAGTTTTTCTTCTTTTTGGTCTTGCCCGGGGGACCTTTGAAAATGGGGTACAGCCGGCCTGGGGTTTTCCTCCTAGGAGCAAGTGGACGTACGGGGAAGTTTTTCACCCAGCTGTTGTTCCACGACCTCATTTCAGTTAGTTTTCGTTTCTTTACAAATCTGGCTGTATGTTACATGGTTTATTTCGTAAGCTTATGTATTATTTTTGCATTGTTGTATGCTGTATTGACTGGTGTTCTAGAGAAATAAAACGAACGCTTGGCTTGAAGCGAGCCACACCCAAGGGCTGTGTGTGTGTGTTGTGGTGGTTCAGAACTTAGATTTAGAAGAGAGTGCTTATGAAGAGAAGCTGACGTGCAAATGTCGATACCTCGAAACCTGCTCAAAACGCACGTGCCAAAATCACGGTATGCGACTTGCAAGACTCGCCCTGGATTATGTAAAATTTGTTTATAATTCATTTAAAGTTTTAATTTCTGTTTTAGTTGTTAATCCTTATAAGATTTCTGACAGTGTTTGTCTCCCTTTCCACAGACATCTATCCACTTGGCGTTCTCTGTAGGCTCTGGGTGAAGCCGTCTCGTTTTATGATCAAATGCTATTCGCACAGGAATATATTTAGCTGATGAGACACCATTCCTGAAGAGAGAGGAAAAAAGAATGTTATTTATGAACTAACAGTGCGGCATAACAATTACTCAATGCTGCATTTTATTTAAAAGTATCCAAAATAAAATAAACAAATTAATTAAGCAAATAGCAGTAGATTTTGATATACGTTTTAAAATTAAGGCAATTAGCGATAAAAGCGAAGGTACATGACTTTTCTACTACTTATCATCATTCTCAAATATGAAATTCGAAGAAATCAACTTAACTATGTGTACAGAAATAAAAATGTGAAAAATACATAATGTAACGAAGAACCTGAACTAAGTTAGGTCGACCGTGCGGTTGCACTTCAATGCTTTGCATTTGCTGATCAGAACCTACCAGGTTCCGGTACCTACCAGGTTCCAGATTCCGTTGGCCCTTTCTACCGTTTAAAATATAATGTAATGAAGCGTGATGGGTGTGAATTTAATCAAAATGTTTCACGTGAATGGAGTCAGCTTTAGTGTTCATTTTCGGTCTTTTGTTTTAGATAAAAAAAACATTTCAAAGATTAAACACCCGAGCTTGCTTCAGCATTTCTTAAGTACTTTGAATTTCTGACGGAGGTTCGAGGGCCTCAAATTACAGGTCACTCCCCCGCAATTTTGTTAGGTTTCCCCAACAATTCGCTGGTACTCATTTATACGCCTGGGTGGAGAGAGGCACTGTGAGAGTAAAGGGTCTTGCCCAAGAACACAACACAATGTCCCCGGCCAGGGCTCGAACCCGGACCGCTCACTCCGGAGTGGAGCGCACTAACCTTTAGGCCACCGCGCCTAACACCTTTAGACAGAATATGACAGAATATGATTTTTTTTTTATGTTAAGGTTTAAATTGTATGATGATAACGTTAGCCAAACATACAATTTATGTAGTTCTGCGTTCACTGTATGCTCTAACGACTTAAGGAAGATTTGATGAGTCGTTTCATATCACGGGGGCGGGAGAGTGGCCCCGTGAAGGGGTCACAGAGGTCAGAAGTAGACTTTACCTAGTGACGTATACCAAAGGATCCTTAGAGCTAGACTAATAAACAATGGAGCGACTCAGCACACCTTGTAACTGTAACTTGAAGCATCCGGCTTAACTTGAAATTTTCACAGTGTTCAAGGGTATAGCTCTCGTATGCTGTAATCTGCTGTTCATCAGGTTTCACTCCAGGTGCTCCATAGAGCTGCTGTAAAAACATACCAAATTAAGTGTGACGTTCTGTGAAATAATGTCGATCAGCGTGGCACAAGCTTACAACAAGCGGAAAGCGAACCCCAATTAGAGATGGACCTCCCCATATAGCAGCCCAAACCTTAGTTAGTTAGTACTAAAGAAGCGTTTGATTGAGTTTATTCCTTAATGAGGGGGGCGTAACGGGGGCCCGAAAACCGCAAAACCGCACAGAAATACGCCAAAAACCCGCAAACCGCATCAGATTTTTTCCCAAATACCGAAACCGCACGTCCTCTTAGCTTTCATTTGCGACCTCGACGACCTCAGTTGCCGTTGTCGCGCAGTGAATCAAAGCAACGAGAACACGAGGCTGTACGGCTGTACGATTGGCCAAAACGGTTAATCACATTAAGTATTAACTGGAAAAGGCCGTAGTTGCAAACCACAGAGTTAAATTGTAAACTAAAAAAATAAACCCTGATGCGTGACGGTTGTAAAACAAAGCATTTATCTCACGCTGCAAAACAACCGGATGCCGACCGTACTAAAGAGTATAATCACCGCAGACACTTTTTTTCACCGAAAACCGCGACCTAAATGTTGTAATTACCGTAAACCGCTTAGTGTTTTGAAACCGCAATACCGCGATTTAAGATAAAAATCACCGCAAAACCGCACCAAAAATAACGCAAAACGGCATCACCGCAAACCCTTACGCCTCCCTCCTTAATAAGTACAGTAGCACCAGATTATTTCATTCAAGACATGCCTCCTGGAAATGTGTCTTAGGGAAGGTACTTTTTTATTGGGGACGGGGAAGGGGGGTTGGACCGGGGTATTTTAGAAATTTTTTGCCAAAAAAGTCTTGGCCCTCCCACTTCCCAGATTGGATTAATGCATGACCCTTCATAAATACCTAAACAAAAGCATCTGACCCTTCCCCCACTAGCCTGAATTTCAGCCCTCTCCTCCTCTCGCGAAGTCTCGGGAGAGACCGAGACTTCGCGAGAGGAGGAGACGGCTGAAATTCAGACTATCCCCCCACCTCCTCCAAGACAAAAATAACCGTTGCACGGTGAAAACTTGAAAATGGACGAGGATGTGCGAGGAATAGGAATGGGGAAATGCGCTTGTGGAGAATGCGAGGATTTCATGAGGTCAGATGGAGCAACTTGTGACTATTGTGGCTGTTTGCCGAGTCGCCATTCTAAAAAGGATGCAACCCCCAACAATGGCCGTGAGCCGGACGACTTCACCAGTCTCGACCTCAGATAAAGCGATTGTTCAAGTTGAGGCCGGAAAATGAAGTAGTCAGTGGGGACCGTGAGGCTATTAGAAGGTTTTCAGATAAGTACATTGTTCCCGAAAAGCTTGTAGCAGAGTATGTTGAGCACCTTGCCCAGATAAAAATGCGCAAGAAGAAGAAGAAAGAGGAGTCTGAAAGGGAGCGAACGGAACGGCTGAACCGGGAGTACAATGACATTGACTGGGTTGGACTGTAAAACTCCGATAAGCTGTCGTCCGTGAGGGTGGACGAGCTATCCTTGTACTTTTCCCATCACAAGATCACCTTCAAAGGGAAGAATTCTGAAAAGGTCGCAATGATCAAAGCGCACATTGGCAGCTTGCTGTACGATTCAATGGGGCGTCAACAACCTCGGAAACTCCCGCTTTTTAATGTACAGCAACAAGTGACCTCATCACTTTCTGAGGTGGAAACTGACTCGCAAAGTGATATAGTAAATGGAGTTGTCGGTTCAAGCCCGAGTAGGTCAAGTAACGAATCGTCACCGGAGACTGATTTTATACCAGAACCCCGCGCGGAACCATTACCGCAGTCAAATATGAACGAGAGCGGGCACGGGTCGAGATGAGAGACAATTACGTTAGTTGGGACAAGATAGTTTTTTGACATAATATTTCGACTTCTGTATGAAATAATTTAGATCATAAGTTAATTTTGACTGGTAGCTTTGCTTGCATAGACAAATTTTAGGTTTCTATACGTACACTTCGCGTGTTTGTTGACAAATAAAAGTCAACTAACCGACATGGCGTAATTTTTTCCTTGCAAAAAAAAAAAACTGTGACCCTCCCCCGATTGCGAATAAAACAGGTTTGACTCTCCCCAATTTGTAAAATTTTTACTAATGACCCTCCCCTCCGGAAAAAAAAACCGTACCTTCCATTAGAAAATATTTTTTCGATTCTCAGGCTTACTTATTGAGTTAACTTACTCGTACTTATTTTCGCACTTCTCAATTAACACATCGCGAATTTTACACACACGACAACTCACATACCTCTGCACTTGCTTTGCAACATCAAACAGTTACAATTTAAGTAATGAAATACAAAAAAAGTTGCCTTATAAGTGTTCTTTTACAGGAAAATGGTGCTCACAAAATTTGCTTCCCTAGCTATCTTCCTCTGCATCACTTTCTTCCGTAGTCATCTTCAAATTAAAATGACTGTATTGAACTGACTCCTTGCAGTTATTATTACAACGCTGCCAGGCTGTCCCTTAGTGGTGCAGTGAAAACTCCAGTTGCTTCCTGGACTGTAAATGCTGTCTGTGGGACTTCAGTTCACGGTTATTTATTTGATCGCTTCATTCAGAATGCCATCGATACGGTAGTGTAGCGCTCTCGTAGGCTTGTAATTCTACATGTATTTGTCGTCATCGGAGCAGCTGTTAGTGTTTTAAGGCTAGGGGGCATTGTATCTGTTGTTTGTATCTATTGTCCTCTCAAAGGCTTTCAGGCCATTCATGTGATACTTTACAAGAACTGCAACATGGCCTTATCGATCATTTTGAGTCTTTTCCCCATTCACTTTTCCAGTAAGATTCATTAAATAAAGCCATTCAGTAATGAATTTTTTATGCTTTTAAGCTAACTAGTCGTCAGCCGATATACCTTTCTAGAAATAGGAAATAAGGCAAACCACTCAAACTCATTCCCGAAAAGGAACTTCTCAAAATGTCCACAACGGATCAAGGAGCAAGCGTATATAGCCCTGGTAAGACCACATGTAGAGTATGAATCAGCAGCTTTCTTAGTAAAGGTGCCTCCAAGTTACAAAACAAGATCACTGGCAACCTACATCAACCCAGCAAGACTAGGATATATAAACTTACAAGAACAGCTTCTTGCTAAGAACAATGACAGAATAAAACAGCTTGCCATCTAGCCTGATTCTCAGACGGTCCAGGTCGTTCGCGGCTTTTTTCACGCGCTCTCCCCTCCCCGTCTGATGGACTTGATTCAAAGCCGTGTTCATGACGTCATCCCGTCTTGAGAATTTTATCCTATCACAGCGAACGTTACACTTCCTCAAAAGTGAGGAATGCGAGGAATGTGACTGTGCAAGAAAATACAAATCCAAGATGGCAGAAAATGTGGACGCCAGCATAGAGAAAGCTTGCCTCGTATTCGGCGTTACTAAGCTATTTCCAGAGCACGAAAAGGCATTGAAAGCTTTCATCGCAAAAATGATGCCTTGCTAAATCTGCCAATGGGGCTTAAAAAGCCATTAGTGTTCCAGATTGCTCCGCTCGCTCACGCAGGGCTTTCAACTTGTGATGATGGTTTTACTGCCGCAAATCCAATCGTCGTAGCGACTTTCCCATTACTTATCATCATGGAAGATCAAACCAATTTTTTACTGGCTCGGGGAATCTCGGCTGGGTCGATAGGAGAGGACAAGGCTGTCAACGCGAGGCATTGCCCTTAGGTTGAGTTTCCTTGTTTGCTTGGCATGTTCTATTCGTCTGAGTCAGTTGGCACCACAGGAATGTCTTGTCTCGAGCTCTTTCCGGCAGGAAAGGAACTATGGTGCCAAGTGTTTACATAGTTGGGCAATGCGCGCACACAACTGCGCTGCTTGATATCCAATATCTTCTCCTGCGTTTGAAGGAAACAACGGCTTGTTTATCGATTTCAGCGGGGATTTGACATTACGGGCAGCTTCAAACGACGGCGCCACAGGCAGGTCTTCACTCAATCCTCGTTTGATGCGCACAGCTTTCTTCTGTGAAACTTCTCTAAGCTCGTCTTGAAGAGTTTTAAGACTAGACTTCATCTTTTCAAACTTTATCAGCCGTGGAAAACATTTCTTTTGCAAACATACTGCGATCCTTTGCATATCGTTAAGTCCCACTGCGAACGTCTAAACACAGCTATTCTCTGGTTGTTTTCGAGTGATTCAGTACATAATAAACATTGAATCAAACTAGCTTCAGATGAGACCGCTTTCTTTGGAGTAGAAGTTAACATAATAAGACGCTAGACCGAATTGTAGTTAACAAAGGAAAACCCGCGAAAAGATATTTCCCTTGTCAACATTTGTACATTTCTTACGAGCGTTATTATTGGCTACTCAGATACAAAAGGCGCGATGACGTCAAGATCACGGATTTGCACCAAGTCCATCAGACGGGGAAGGGAGAGAGCACGTGAAAAAAGCCGCGAACGACCTGGACCGTCTGAGAATCAGGCTACTTGCCATCAAACATATACCAATTCAAACCAGAGACCTTTTTCAGACTAGCCCTACGGGCTAAGTTAAATATTTAACAATTGTATTTAGTAATATTTCTTAAAGAGCACCTTGCAAATAATAGTAATACTTTGCACTAAATTTACTTGATCACATACACATCAGCATGTGACTCTGACCAGACAAATGCACCAGCACTCCGTGCGATGTAAAAATGTAAAAATGTAATTTCAGAGATAGCTCCCCAATTTTCTTAGCCGTTATGGTTAATATAGGCAGCTAATACCTTATTTATAAGTTTCAAAACTATTGCATTTTATCTTTTATTTCTTTGTGTGATATAAATTAATAAAAGGCTGTTACTGTTGTAAAATGTAAATTTACTCTTCTCTGCGAAAATCCCATCCTATTCTCCTACTTTTGTGTATGTGGCGGTCAAATTTTTGACACCAATTTTATCAGGCCAATCATTTGTCTGGTCGCCGGGGTCATTTGCAGTGCTGCGCAAGTTTGAAAGTGCGATTGTGATAGACTGTTGTAAATAAAGACAAGGGGGTAGGGTTGGGACTTTTGCTGTTTAATCCAGCATAATTATGTAGTATGAGTTACTTAAGGTTAAGA
Source organism: Platygyra sinensis (assembly GCA_019787425.1). NCBI lineage: Eukaryota > Metazoa > Cnidaria > Anthozoa > Scleractinia > Merulinidae > Platygyra > Platygyra sinensis. Next base: position 117,507 of record JAHPZR010002369.1, read on the forward strand.
TTTCGGATTCATGATCAAGCGGCGCACCTCCCAACAAAATACTCACATAGTATCCTCCTTCCCACCAATTCTACCAATGCTCTTTGTTGTTTGAAAAGTCGGGATACAAAGAGGAGCTACGCCTGAAACAAATCTCGCCAACTGCGGAATCGGAGCAGTGACTTAATCTAGCCAAACATCGTTAAGACGACGGGAAGACGATTCTTGCTTATTCAAGAATATAATTGATCAAAGCATTCTTAAATAGCACACATTACCGGATTATTTCCACCTGGTGTACGGCTTGGAGGAAACAAGAAATTTCCCAAACTGTATGCTACAAGCTTGTTTCCATGGATATAATGTGGCTGCAGCACATGGGGATGCGATCCAATGATAACTTGTACACCAAGGGACATAAGATGTTTTGTTATATGAAGCTGGTAAGGGCGTGGCTGTAAAGCAAGTTCTCTACCCCAATGCATGTACACTACTATAATGTCGACGTTGACCTTGGAAAATAAAAGTAGGCAAGAAGGTCGCATTACCAACTGAAAGGGAGGTTCTTGACAACTGGTTAACACGACCTCAGTTTAATTTTATTTTTCACCTGGCCTCGATCTCGATTGGGGGAGGGGTTGGGTTAAGGGGAGGGGCTGTTAACAGCAGCCGATATTTGGAATTTCTAATGAAGGAAATGGGGGACATGCAGTGATAGTAACACTATCCCATTTTTGTTACCGGCTGAGAATTTGATAACTACACCCACCAGTCCTATAATAAGAAATTGTTATATTCTGTGAAAGGACTACGGTTTTTTTTTGCAAAGGATATTTGCAATGGATATTCGAACTTGATTTCCTATATGTCAAGAAAAAACTGTTTGTGCAGGCTTAACTTAGGCCCAATTTTTGTTTGTATTTTTTATTTTTGCTCCAGTCTGTTCCCTCCTATCGCGGTTAAAGACGCACTCTGTAGGGCTGCTTAAAGGGAACTGAACTGCCCCAATTTTCTACGAATTTGCCAAGACAACAGTCAATGGGTCATGGCCTAACAGCCCGCGCATTACTTTGCTTCTATTTCAAAAAACGAATTTTTCATTGAATAAGAAATCGTGCAGATCTCAGCTATGTTGACAAATATTATTAAACATTTTGAATAAACATACTTCCTTGAGGCTTTGGACGTCCCTGGTGGCAATATCATCTCGATAAACAGCAGGGCCAGTGTTAAACAATAACCGCATCTCGCTACAATTTTTAAATTTAACGTAAATGGTTTCAAATTCGCAATAGCCTAGAAACCCGATTTTGATTCCGTTTTTGGTCATGATCAGTGGCTCCTAGAAAAAAAAAAGAAACCGAAAGAAATAGATAAAGAATGATTGTGGTAGCTTCATGATAATGCTAGCAAGACGTCAGTCGATTACACAAATAATGTACAGCTATACGTAGAGTCTGCAACATGTGATCCATATCGGCATAGATTTTTCCGTTTTCTGTAGCATTAAGCATTAGGAATACTCCACCTGGATAGACTATTAGTGCTCTATATCGTGGATTTACTTCGCTGGTACCCATTCATATTCTTTTGTAGATAAAGTTCACTAAGAGAGTATAAGGTGTCTATCCCAAGAACACAACTCAAATACGCAATAACCTTCAGCAGACCTCCAACCTGGACTACGTGGTTCAAGGTTTATTGCTTTAATCATTAGACCACCGAATCTTGCACGGAGCTAGTAGGACTCGTGATCAGCCTGATCCTAAATGGAATTACAGTGTCAATTACAGCCTTAATAGTATTCTAATGTTTGGTACTCGCCTGAGAGGAATTGAATGTCCCATAATTGACACCAAAGTATTTTATTCCTACTCTCTTGAGAACTTGCAGAGTAAAGTTTACTCCTTTAGATGCAAAGTCATTTAGATGATTATTAGCCAGTGTGACCACGTCAAATCCTGCAAACCTAACAAACAATACAATGTAGAATATGCTGTGATCACTAATGGCAAAGTATGCGATAGACAGTAAAGTTCGTAGCAAGCATCCCTGCTAAGTTACTGCCAGTGTCAATACGTATAGTCTCTGCTACAATTTTCCCGGGTCTTGTTGCAAAGTCAGATACCTCGTTTACATTTATACTTCAATGTAGCTGAACTCGAACTACGATATTTGATAATTAGCATTTGATAGTGGGTTCCACTGAAACGTACTGCCACTGTCTGTTTAATCATTTTCAAGAAGGTGAATAGAGGTTAAGAATGGGGGTACTAGGACCTCTGCTATCGTGATCAGTCAACATTGCAAACTCAGTCAGTCTTCACGATCAGGAAATTTTCTAGGCTTAAGACCTGGCCTTTTAGATGATAAAACATCTACGTCCTAACCACTTGTTACTAAGAACAAGTGACAAAATTTTTCTGATGGGGGGGGGGGGGGGAAACCTGCTATGGACTTGCAATCGTTCTAGTCTCGCTCTTGTGGTCCTTTAAAAGATGTTTACCTTATTTTTTTTATTCCAGTTTGTTCTCTTACACTATGATGCAACTGAAAATTGATTAACAGCCGACAATTAATCTTCTCCCGATCTTTTAATAATCAATTTTTGGACATATTGCCTTTACATGCTCAGTGTTGTGTTGTATCAATATCTACGGATATATTGCAAAGTCAAAGCATGAACTGCTCCCACTTGCTTGGTTTCAAAATTGGAAGAAGAGAGTACATCGCTATGACAAAGATCATGACTTCATGTCTCGTTCAGGTCTGTTTTTATTTTTCGTTTTTTTTCCAGGATTTTCGCAACTGCGCACATATCGCGGTTACTGTTAACTGCCGAGATCTCTCATTTCCTTCAAATTGTTTCCCACAGTTAAATATTTGTTGTTTCATGTATTTCTTCTTACAGTTTATGCTGTGAAAGAAAATTCTCCTGTTATGCTGATCTATCGATGAGATGGAATCAAGACCAAAACTACTAAGGGCGCGTTCGTTTGGGATATTCCGGAATAAGAATATATTCCGGATTATATTCCGGCTATTCTGCTCCTGGGAACAGAATAGCCGGAATGGAAATCCTGGTATTCCAGAATGAGAATAGCTCCCAAACAAATGCTTACTCGCATTATTCCAAGTATTCTTATTCCGGATTGATCCCAACGCGCCCTAAGTGTGGCTACTGTACCTCAGTGCTGAGGCCGCTTCAGGACTTGAATATAGGTAAACCATCTTCATTCCTTTGTACTTGTAGCGATACACGTCTTTGCTGACAAAAGGAGACTCCAAATTTGCGACTGAAATATCCGCCTCTCTAATGAAAGGAGCCACATCTCTGAACGAGTCGTTATATGAGTGGTAATTATGTTCCACGTAATATTTCACCGGACCAGAGAAGGATATATCACCAACGAACAACAGGGTGACGTGCTCTGAGAGAAAAGAAAAAAGTAACCTATTCTTCTCAGGTGAAGCTTTTAGTAAAAAGCGGTTTAAAATGAAACAAATAGCGAACAAAGAATTACAACTGAATAACTGACCCTGGACATCAGCATAGTTAGAGACTAATATAAACTTTACCTTTTCGAGCGGTGACTGTTGAGAAGGACAGAGCCACATATAAGATGTACGTTGCGTCAATCATCGCGAAATGGCACAAACCTAGTGCCGAGTCACGAAATAAAATATTACTCGATCATGTGCCACAGGTCAAACGAATTGCAAAGCATGAGTAACTTCTCACCAAAGTCTCTCTCTTTTTTTAAACTTTTTTTATTGCATTACACACAACCATTTACTATTTACACAAGTCTCATTTCTTCACAATTTAGACTTAAGGTGAACGCTGTGAAAAAAAAAAAAAAAACGTCTTCGAGATGCATATACGTCACGCAGAAGACAACACGTTAACTGTACTTTTTTTTAAAAAAAAAAATTGAACATTTTCTCTATTAAATAATTTCATAATGATTGATCGAGTTATAAGGTAAGTCCGATGCCAGGCGAAATTTGGTTTTAATAAGTATCCGTTTTGCAAGACTGATAGTGATAATCGTTCCGCCACCCGCCTCGACACCATAAAATAACCAGTAAGACATTCAATGGATATTTCGATGCCATTGACTTTTAACAATAGAACTGCTCCTCTCCCGAAAGGGGCACCAGCAACATTACAACTTCTATGTCTTCAAGGGGTAACACTTCTCATTTGCCCGAGAATAGGGACCCTAGCCTGGGCAATGACAACATTCAAGCCAGGCAGGAAACCTGGGCAGAAAATTGATTCAAACATTATCCTCGAATTTACGAACCATCTAAACCTGTTTAGTTCTCAAATCTGTTATAAACCTGCTCATCAAATTAAATATGTAATGCCAGCGACCAATGCAAATTTTGCCGTCGTGGCCTAGGGTCTCCTAAAGACGCAGAACTTAATATTTTCACGTTGCTTTTTTTACAAAGTGTGGCTACGAGATGGACAAAAATGTATCATGATCGAGCAAAGCTACAACCTCGTTCCCAGGGGATGAGAGACCCTGGAAACGAGGTTGGCAAAGCTATTACTCTAGTTATGAAACCTTTTATTTTGTTGTTTACGTTAAGGCAGCGTGGCCGAGTGTCAGCGTGTCGGACTTGCAATCCCGCGGTCTCGGGTTCTAGTCCCAGTCTGACCACTACCTGATTTTTTTTAATTTATTTTGTTCGCCATCTTGATAAAATACGATATAAGTTTACAGAGATATGGTAAAAAAAATGGCAGGAAAGCCTAAAGAAACCATGGGGCTTAAGCATCGTGGGCTTTCCATACTAAATAAATACAGATGAACTAAATATTAGATAAACTGAGCGGCAAAGGCAGAGTAATAGTAGTGAAACGAAAAGAGGGTGGAGGGAAAGGAACAGTTAAGTGAAAAGCAGTTTCTTCAGGTTTTTTTTTAAAGTTGACACACTTTCTGAACTTACAACGTCAAGACTAAGAGAATTAAAAAAAACAAGGCTCCTTGGTATTGAAACGAGAAGCGTCTTATATTAGTTCTACACTTAGCAGTGTAGCCGCCCTCAGTTCTAATCCTCGGCCACGCTTGTTAATAGCCAACTGGCTTGCATCCGGTCAGTTGGGATTCTTTGCTTTTTAGGGGGGAACAGGCATGGCGCAGTAGTGAGAACAGTACAGTAGTGAGAGCGTTCTCCTCCCACCAATGTGTCCCGGGTTCGATTCCCGTACCAGGGGCCCGTTTCTCGAAGCTCCCGGTAATTACCGGGCCCGTTAAGCTGTTTTGTTTTCTATTCTAGAGGGAGTTTCAAAAGGTTTGAAAACTGTACACTAAAGTTATCAGCTAAAGAAACAAAAACGACTTTATCAGAGGTCAGAACAAGCCCTACTTTTCTTGAGACTTTGATTTCAAAATCCGATTCCGGGCCCGGTAAATTACCGGGTCTTTCGGGAAACGGGCCCCAGGGGCCCGTTTCTCGAAGCTCCCGGTAATTACCGGGCCCGTTAAGCTGTTTTGATTTCCGTTAATGATGGGAGTTTCAAACGTTTTAAAATTGGTGCTGTAAAGTTATTAGCTAAAGAAACAAAATGGACTTCATTAGAGGTCAGAGCACATCCTACTTTTCTCGAGACTTTGATATCAAAATATGATTTCGGGCCCGTTAAGTTACCGAAGCTTTCGAGAAACAGGCCCCCGGTGTCATATGGGGGTCGAGTTTGTTGTTGGTTCTCTTCCTTGCTCCGAGAGGTTTTTATCCGGGTACTCCTGTTTTCCCTTCTCCTCACAAACCAACACTTCCAAATTCCAATTCGATCTGGATTATTGTCTAGCACTTTATCATAAACCTCTGGCTCGGGTGTTAGTGCAAAGCTCTATTGTTTTAGAGGTTAAGGTCTATTGTTTGTATATCATTTCTTCAGCCAATCCTGTGAGACGTTCCGAAAAGCTCAGTTCGTGGCGACCCTTATTAGATGACGACGACTGCCGTTGCATGTGAATTATTTTCATGTATTCTTAAGGCTATTTCCATGTTATCGGTTCGATCGCTGCAAAAAATAAGATTAAATAATGGTTTATCGATGATAGAGGTCATTGGGAGACACCAGGGAGTTTACGAAGCCAAGATGGCGACACCGGGGACAACGTCGATCAATAAAATGAATTTACATTTTGCCAATGAATCTTGCGATAGTTTAAAGTCATTTTGTTTGTTTTTCTTTGTTAAAACTACGGCATGAAACTGTATCTTGAACAAAGCGATACAACTGAAATAGAAACTAAAAAAAATAGCCACCGTCGCCGCTCACGTTATCCAGATAGCTCAGAATTTGGTCATTGTACGTTGTTCACAGATTTGTCAGGGAACCAAATGGGAAATTTCCTAAGAATTTAAGGTGGCTCGAAATAGTTTTCATTTTCCCCAGACTAGTTTTACAAATTCTTTTACAGTTACAGTTTGGTTTATCGTATCCGTGTACCACAGACATAAATGAAACGTCATAGAATCATTACATTATATTTTTTCCAGAAAAACTGTTACCATGGCAACGATAAAACGCATTCCGTTGCACCCCCAAAATCGAAAGCTATCGTGTTATTAAGAGAACGGATCGGTGAAATCTTCTCAAACTCCTATAATACATGTTATTAGGAATGATCCTCAAAATATGCAATTTTATGCAATTTTAAAAACATTCTGTAGGACAGAAGAAAGTAAAAACCTAATTTTCGACTATTGCTTTTTAAATTTTTTTCTCACCTACAGAATTTTTTAAAAATTGGTCTATATACGCATCCGATTGATCTTAGTTGTCACCGAAAATTTGAAAAAAATTCACCGACTGGAAGCGAAAATATTAGTGCACGAAGTTGGAAAATATGAAAAAGTCACGGTCGACTAGATCCCACTTTACGCATGCGCGCAGTGGCTAACGCGCGTTCAATCGAGTTCCTACGTGTGCGAAACGACAGGCTTCCATCCGGACGTATTCTTTGTGACAAGGAGATATTTTTTCCTTATGATTGTTTTACGGGTTACAAGAAAAGGAACCAAAACCAATTTGGGTGAGCTTTACCGTTCGCATTTGCATTAATGTGTTACAAGATATATTTCCTCTACTCTTCTCTCTCTGATTTTGATTTATTCCGCTGACGCGTGCATCTTAGTAATGGCGTGCGTAGGTTGCGCGCGCGCGTGCAGCTAAAAACCCTTTCGAGCCTCCTTAAGGTGGCTCAATAGGGTTTTAAGAGCGCGCGCACCGATGATGCGAGCTTTAGTAATGTGCGCGCGCTAGCTGACGCAAGCTCATGCAAAGCAGCGAACAAGTCAACAATATAGCTCAAATTACAGCCCAGAAGTAGAAACAGAGAAACCATTTAAAAGAAAACGTAAAGAAAATGATTTGGACGGAAAGGTCTTGTGTGTATTTTGATGAGACCGCCATTGTCGAGTCGCTCATCGACAAAACCGCGTGGTTCGAAAATTCGCGCATGCTCACATAGCGATCTTGGCGAGTTCCTA
>JAHPZR010002369.1:130000-142500 GCA_019787425.1 Platygyra sinensis
CATCTCATGCGGCTTTTCCGACTTAGACATCGAGCGATAGCATTTTTCTTTCATGACACAACATTCAGCTTGGCGAAATGTGCTAAAAAAATCGCGAACGTAATCTTCCATGAAACTCGCCTGAGCCCTATAATCCCGATTTCTTTTCCTTGACAAACTCCTCTTAGCAGTTTTGAGTTAACCCTTTAACATTTCTTTTTTTCCTTTTTTTTGGGGGGGGGGGGAAGCCTTCCCTACAGTGGTAAGTTGTCACCGTTATGGAAGCAGAAAAAAATAATAGAAAGCTTGGGAAACTATATATGGTTTTTAAGAGCACCAAATGTTGTTTGCATTTCACATCTGCTTTTGATTGACAGAAGAACCCCTGTGGATTTGTGACGTCATAAACGTGAATTTTTGATTACATTAGACCCTGTTAATTCAATCAAGAGGATACGAGCTAGCATCTGTTTAGGACTCACATCTGAATTAACGATCTGTAACAACTTGACTGCAAAAGTTTCAGTTAAATGCATTAAATGGTTTTCAATATGTGCTTCTTTGAAGTTGACAGATTTGATAAGCTTAATTGGCCTATTTAGCAATGATCACAAACTTGTTTGAGACAGTACTTTGAACTTGTTGGGGCAAATTTTTTCCCTTTTGTTTTTGTTTTCTCACTTACTTGTTTAGGTGTATTCTTTTTCTTTTCGCTCCGGTATTTCGTTAATTACGCTCCTTTGTTATGTGCTGTATGTAAATTTCGTTATAGTTTATTACATCGCCCTTATTTTATTGCCAGTTTTTTACGGAGCTATTAGTGTAAGATCATTTCGTCGAAGTAGGTTTTTTCCTCGGTGGCCCTGACCACCAACCCTGTCTTCCTCAGCATTTGGTAAGCAGCTTTGTTTTCATCGTTTTTTCATTTATTTCATTTTGCAGTCGCCTTAAAGTAGTTTTTCTGTATTGTAATTATTATTTTTTCGTTCTTTGTAGGAATTACTTTTCTTATGGTACGGGAATAGACAAGACAAGACAAGACAAGGCAAGACAAGGTTGTGAACGTGTTGTGTTTTTTGAATTGGCCCTTGCCCGTTCAGAACTCTTCGAAAGAAACTGCAGTTTAATTTGTTGCAATTTACCGGTCCAAAAAAAACTTACCTGTTTTGACCTAGTCACTGTTTTCCTGGGGGGGGGGCTCATGTTTTCTTCCTCAGTATCATTTTGTTTTTCCTGGGATTTTTCCTCACGTGCCCTTGCAAAAATTTTTCAACACGCTCGTTTCGACCTTTATGGTGACCAGAATTGGCACAGACGGAGTTTTCGTCATTTCTCCAGCATAGTTCACCGATGGATTAAGTAAACAAAGCCGGCCAAAGAAACATAAAGAAGTAAACCTGTGCTTGGTTTGGTCTCGGGAATTTCGTAGTCCACTCCAGGGTCTTCAGATCGATCGGAGCGTGTACATAAAAACTATTATCTTTTTTTCGGCTCGTGAGCGGGCGGAATTCAACAAATCCCGCAATCTGATTGGTTCCTGGAGCGGGCGGAATTTCCTCATACGGACCCTGGAGCGGGCGGAATCCGTCGAGTTGATCTATTTTCTTGAACGAATAAGCGGTTATCGTCAATCTTCCGCCCTTTTTGCACTTCCATCGACGATTAATCGACGCAAGTCTATTTCTATTCACCTTTAGATGGCAAGGAAAGTCCCCGTAAGTAAATTCAATTAAGATTTTAGAAGTTGTGAGAGTTTGTTTGGCTGTTTGCAGCTCGGTGCTGTAATTGCGCGTAATCCTGTGTTTCCCTCTGTACAGTTTTTTAAAACTGCACAGAGAGAACTGTACAGTGATTCGCCACTGAAATTGATTCAGTTTGACTTAAAAGTCAAACTGAATCAATTTCAGTCGAGTTTACCTCTCTGATCGTTTCTGTATTTGAGAGAATTTCTGTGGAGTACACTTGACGAGTTTCCTCGCTAATTATAAATGCCACACAATTTACGGTAGAATAGTCTGATTTCGAGTGCTTCCCTAGGATTGACAGAAATTGTCTTTGTAGCACAACTTCAAACTTTGTACGAAATTTCACACCGAGTTAACACTTTTAGAGAACTTAACTGGTGAATTTAATGCAACCAGTATGAAGTAGTTCGAAATAAATCTGTTCTTTCATACATCTTTTTTTGTCTAGCATTCGAGTTTCTCGCTCGTTCGTTCGTTAGATCTTTTGCGAATGGTTTGTAAACGGCGCGTAAGCCAATTCAAAAACAAAGTTGCGTAAACAAACCCACTTGAAAGCCACTTTACCACAAGAAAAAAAAGATATAAAAGACAAAAAAGAAAATGCTTTCCGATCCGATCAGCATATGTGGTGCCGAGAAGAAAAAATTTATATATGTTATTGGCCGGCTTAGGGTCGGTCCGTATAGGAAAAACTGTGACCTCGGGCTTGAAAATGCTGCCCTTGGCCTGCGGCCTTGGGCAGCATTTCCAAGACCTCAGTCGTGGTGAATTTTGATGTAGTCTGTATGGAGATTTCCTTGGTTAGTCTGATCACTTCATTCGGCTTATCAAAATGTTCACGAGCGAATTGCTTTAAAAGTCATTGTTTAGATTAAATGATTGATTAGCATTGAAGTGGAACTCCATTCTTAAGCTAAATCTTTTTGCTACACAGACACGAGTGTTTTACTGGAAAATACACCACTCGTTCAATAGCCCTTTCCCGGTTAGTTTTTCTCATTTGCATTACAATGTAATCCAACGTGGATGCGAGGCAATTTCGGGCTAAAACTACAAAATAGTTCGAAATTGCCTGACATACATGCCTGATTTTATTGCCATGCAAATGAGCAGAGCTAACCGTGAAAAGGGCTATTCATATGAAACTGCATCCGGGACTAGAGTGTATTTTCCATATCATCACAAGTGAAGATATCGTTGATTTCACTGATATCAAGTTTAATTTGTCTCTTAAATCGTACTTAAATTCGTTCGTGTATGATCGAAACATCTTTGGGTCTTCCTTAAAAGTCTCCAGGGGCAATATTCGGAAATTTTCGGAAAATGTTCGGGAACGTTCGTCTGGCCTATTGGAAAATCCTCGGGAAATCTTCGGAAGGTGGTCGGAAATCTTCGCAAAATTGTCAAAACGCTGTCATCAGTATCTCTATATAATAAAAGAGCATTACGCGTTAGCTCCAAGATATGAATTTATGTTCTCGTGGCAAGGACAATACCTCACTCGTTCGCTGCGCTCACACGTGAGCTATGTCCTTGCCACTCAAACATAAAATTGATATCTTCTCGCCACCGTGTAATATCCTCTAGTCATTACATAAGCACCTGTGAAATACTAGGATTTTCCTTTTGCTAAAAAGTCATATCTTCATCGCCCGCAGTGAAGATACTATTTTTATCTTTCACATGTGAGGATATTGGTGTTGCCATAGTTACTAAAATGATTACCATTGCTATGGTTACATAATCCCTTAAAAAGTACTTAGATATGTTGCTTCATGATCGAAACATCATCGGTTCCTTCTCGGAAATCTTCGGAAATGTTCGGAAAAGGTTCGAAAAATGTTCGGAAACGTTTGCCCTCTCGGAACAATTTTAGAAAAATCTTCAGAAAATGAATCTTCGTCAAATCGTCAAAAACGTCGTCATTAGTGTGTTTACGTAATAAACAGAGTATGACGTGCCCGCTTGTAGATATGAATTTTATTTTCGAGTGTTCAACTCGACATCTCATATCAAGTTAAACACTCGAAGATGAAATTCATATCCACGCGCGGTCATGTAATATCCTCTATTTATAAAATAACTGAGCTACTAAGCGCGCTCTCGTTGGTCGATAACTGTGTTTAGATGACACTATGTAAACAAGGAAAAAGTGTGCTCTATTGCTTAAATTAATTCCCTCCAAATCGACTGGTAGGCCGTCAAAAGTTCTTAGCAAAGAACTGGCAATAAACAGAGAAAGTGGAATATTATTTATTTCGGCTTAACTCCATTCGTTGAAAACTAGCATTATGAAAGCTCCGTAAAGTTGCCAAGTAATATAATATTCTTCCAATATTTAATCTCTTATTGTTAATTTCTCTGGAGGAAACGACAAGTTTTTAGAGAGACAGTTGTTTCGGTAAGTACCGAGAACATCATTGCATTAAGCCTAGCTTAGCAGGAGTTCATACTCATGTGCAGTGTCACATCTGGTAAAGGAGAAGCTATTTCCTCCTCTTCTCCTATTACAAATATTATTACAAAAAAAAACAATGTTCTTCATTATGTAACACGTCACAACCATCTCTGGTATTGTCATCGCCATAGCCACTGCGACTGAAACAAACACTGCCACTGCCACCACCACCTCCACCACCATGGCCACTGCCGCTGCCACCACCACTGCCACTGCCACCACCACTTCCGCTGCCACTCCCACTCCCACTACCACTGCCACCGCCACCACCGCCACCGCCACCACCATGGCCACTGCCACTGCCACCACCACTGCCACTGCCACCACCACTGCCGCTACCACCACCGCCACCTCCACCACCATGGCCACTGCCACTGCCACCACCACTGCCACTGCCGCTACCACTGCCACCACCACCGCCACCTCCACTACCACCTCCACCACCATCGTCACTGCCGCTGCCACCACCACTGCCACTGCCGCTACCACCACCGCCACCTCCACCACCACCGCCACTTCCACCACCATGGCCACTGCCACTGCCACTGCCACTGCCACCACCACTGCCACCACCACTGCCGCTGCCGCTGCCGCTACCACTGCCACCACCACCACCGCCACCTCCACCACCATGGCCACTGCCGCTGCCACCACCACTGCCACTGCCACTGCCACCACCACCACCACCACTGCCACTGCCACCACCGCCACCGCCACCACCATGGCCACTGCCACTGCCACCACCACTGCCACTGCCACCACCACTGCCACTGCCACCACCACTGCCACTTCCACCACCACTGCCACTGCCACCACCACTGCCGCTGCCGCTACCACTGCCACCACCACTGCCACCGCCACTGCCACTACCACTGCCGCCACCGCCATTTCCACTGCCACTGCCACTGCCACCACCACTGCCACTTCCACTGCCACTAACACCTACATCGCCACTTCTATTGCCACTAACACTGAAACTACCGCTGCCACTGCCATGGCCTCTGCCGCTGCCACTGCCACTACTACCACCACTGCCATGGCCACCACCACCACCACTGCCACTGCCACTGCCACTAACACTGACACTGACACTGCCACTGTCACTGGCACTGACACTAATTCTGCCACTGCCGGTGCCACTGCCTTTGCCACTTCCACTGCCGCTGCCACCATCACTGCCACTGCCACCACCACTGCCACTGCCACCACCACCACCACTGCCACTAAGACTGATACTTCCACCACTGCCACTGCCGCTGCCACTGCCACTGCCACTGCCACTGCCACTGCCACTGCCACTGCCACTGCCACTGCCACTGCCACTGCCACTGCCAGGCAGAAATGACCTCTGAAACTAAGAAGTAATTAATACAGGTAAACATCAATTGTTATGATATATGTATGATATATTGTAATATCTAGAGGAACACGATTTCAAGCACTTTGCTACAATTAAATTTTCGATTGATTTCCTTTTCGAAGAGTTTCAAGGTTAGAGTTAGGGTTACACTTTTTTCAAGATGCAAGTGAGCGACGCAGAAGGTAACACGTTTTTTGTACTTAATTGGGACTATTTTGTTTGTAATTCGCGTTATTGAATAATTTCTTGAAGATAGAATATGGCAATGTCTGATGTGAGAGTAAAAGTTTACACGTGCAAGTCTATGATGATGACAATCGTTCCGCTACCCACCTTGTCAGAATCTGCTCAGCATAAATTAACCAGTTAGAAGGTACGATAGTTATTTGGATGGAACTTCAAATTTCGTGATAAAGCTGCTACCCCCGAAAGGTTTTGGGCAGGCAACATTGCAAAATCTTTGACTTCAGAGGAAAAGAGCGCACTGTTACTCCCGAATAGGGAGCCAAAGCAATAGCATCGCGCACAAATGACGTCACGAGTGTTACTCTGACAAACAAGCCATTCCACGGTTTACTTCTTTGGAAGAGACTTTTGAGCTCTTCAGCGTGGTACTCAGCGATTAATGTCTTAATTCGATGGTCCATCTAGCTGAAAATGTTGGAGAAAAGCCACGACATGTACCTTGGAATTATAATAATACCGAATTTAAAGGAGGGCGGCTAAACATGATGGGCTTTTCACATCTGAAGGCTGTTTTATATGTATGAAGACTGTTTTTCACCTGCATAGAAGAAAAATATTGTATCCGAAATTCGTGTGTATCACTCGCAAGAAAGCCAGCAAGACAGCAAGTAAATACCGTAGATCCGATTCGATTCGTTGCGTTGCCGTGATGAAACTGGCTCGCTATGTCCTTGCATACAAAATGTTTCACGTTTCGCCTCAAACATAAATGAAATATTTGCAGTCGAGGTCTGCTCACAGTCACAGATTTTTTTATTTAGTCAGATTAATAGCTCTATTAAAATCTAGGTCTTCCAAATTGCACAGTACGCTCAGGCCTGTTATGAATTTGGAATCATCTCAATGATAGTGAAGTCTATTATAATAATAATTATATCGTCTTGCTCTATCCTATTCGTTTGAGCGGACTGCCCTGGTTGTGAAATTTGGGGATTTCTGGCTATAAGTCAGCAGATAAGTTTTCTCCTCCAAACCATTATAAACAGATAATTTTCTTCGAAATACGTTTTCCTATGAAGTGTTCTGATAGGCTAGTCGCAACCCCCACGCTAAAAGTTTTCGATTCCTGATATGGCTTTGAGATGGGACCGACAGGCTTTAATAATGTCTTCGTGCAATTTGTGACATTCAGGATATTCAAACCATAAAACGCCATTCTGTATTTCAAACAAAGAGTTCAGCACCAAGCCAAGCAAAGACATCTGACACTTAACACACAATATGCCAAAGTTCAAAGAAGATTTTAAGGCAAGCTGCCCCATATAACCCCGCTTTAAATCGATATAACCTGTGTTTCTCGGAGAAGTACTTCTTTTTTTGTGAGTCTGAGTTAGCCTCACTGATGAAACACAGAGAACTGATAACTTCATGTGGACACGTAACCACATTTCTCCTGAAAAATTCTAGATTCAAGTTTCATAAATTTTATAGCCTCTCTTGGAATCTATTTGTTTTATATAAGAAAGAAACAAACAATACAAAAGCTCTCTTATTTCAAATGTAACGCGAAAGCCGGGCCTTTAACCACGTTGAAAAATACGAATTAAGCAATTTGGCGACGTTAATAGGCCACGTTCGATATATCAATATTCTAGCATGGCTCCGAGGCTTTCAGGTCAAACTTCTATATTTGGTGTTGTTTTCTTTGTATCTAAGTCTCTTTTGGGAATTGAGGAACAAAAGAAACTTGAAAAATTTGCAATTTTGACCCGAAAGCCTCGGAGCCATGCTTGAATATTGATATATATATATATCGAACGTGGCCTATTATCCATTTGTACAAAATGGAGCAAACTTATTGTTTGCTATGTGCAACAAAGACTTTTCATTGGTCTCAAGGGAATTCACGTCACTGTCAAACTTACAGCGAGAGCAGAATTAAACTGTGAAATCTACAGATCGTAATACAACATGCTGGAAAAGTCAAGTCAGTTTTTGTCATCCGAGCAGCAATGTGGGCCGAAAGAACCTGAACATAACCTCAAATATTGCAAGAATAGAAAGCACGCTCTAAAAACGAATGGAGTTTTAATGACGGTGGAAATTTGTGTCCTGTGTGCCAGTTGGTGATTCTCGAGTACATTTGATATAGCTAGTGTCCGAGACAATTTCTGGCTGCGATACACACTGCAGTGAGCTGAAGTGAGTATCTATATTTGATTGCTGCCGTGCCCTGAAACGGACTGGAACATTCGTGCCGGGACGTATCAGTTTTGTGTTGTGATGTTCCTTTCCTGGCACCAATCTTAGGGCCTGTTAACAAGGAGGGAGGGTTTCGCTAGCAAGCAAGTTACCCTAGCAAGCGGCGGGTTGCCTACCCTATCACTCGCACATTTCCTCTATTTTTCCTCGTTGTGTTTGCAAGGCAGCAAGAGTTACCTGGGTAGACGAGTTACCCTGGAAGGCAGGTTACCTTTCTCCCCTGTAAACACTCCAGGTGGGGCTAACCCGCCTACCCGGGTTAACTTTCTAATTGTTTCCAGACCGTTTAATTGAGTGTAACCGTGAATCAAGGTGTCCCGCGTTGTAGGATTACCGCCTACTTGTGAAATTTTGCTTTTAAACCCGGGCCATCTTTTGCCCTCCAGCTAGGGTTAACCCGCTTGCAAGAGTAACCCTCCTTCTTTGTGAGCAGACTCTTAGTAAACAATTATTGTGAAAGTAGGAAAAGCTAGATCTTTCAATTATATTAATCTTATCAACATTTTGCTTATTGGTTTTGTTAAATTCGAGGCAAAGCAGTGGCTTCTTTCTTTGAAATAATTTGTGTTTGGTCCAGTCTCGCTGAGACTGCCAACTGAGACTCGAGTATTTTTTTTCCGAGTCATTTGCTACAGAGGGAATGTCTTTTTCTTCCTTCTTCGAATTTACTGCTTCTTGTACCTGATCAGGATATACTGAGTTAAAATCACTTGCAATGAGAGATTAACACATTTGCACTGAATCAAGATATTAACTGCTAAATCAAATCCTCGTATATTAAAAAATCTAAACTTGTATTTCAAACAATGAAATTAACCTTTTCCCAAAAGTCCTAGCTTGAAATGTCAGCCGTCTCCGCCCTGAGGCCTAACCCCCGGGCCAGGGACGCCTGATTGCTGAGTGTTAAAATACTCGGTTCCGGCTACGTCTCTGTTTCTAAAATGTGAAGTAATTTTTGATTGGATGTTAACTTGTGCAGGATAGATGGAAATTTCTTATTCACTACTTGCACAATACCATAATGCACCTCTTTAACCCCCCCCCCCCCCCACACAAAAAAAAAAAACAAAACAAAAAATTTGCATACTCATTGTTTGCAATTTCTCCTGGGACATGAACATGTCCCAACAGTAATCTAAAACAATGCCTATGCAATTTTTTTTTTTTGGGGGGGGAGGGGGGGGTAAAAGAGGTGTATTATGAGATTTGTGCAAGTAGAGAATTGTTTAAATAGAAATAATAATAATAAAAACGTGTTAGGCACCTGTGGTTCCTCCAGCGACCTTACGTCATATATACCAAGCTTTAATACAACCTCACTTTGACTACTGTAGTACCGTTTGGGGAACCTGTGGGGTTACCTTACAAGACAAGCTGCAAAAATTGCAGAATAGAGCAGCCCGTGTCTTAACCTTCTCCAATTATGATGTTAATGCTGGCCAATTGCTGGAAATCCTGGGCTGGAAAAATCTTGATCGCCAGCGAAACATACAAAAGGCGACATGTATTAAATGCCTACACGGGTTAGCTCCGGACTACTTAGCATCGAAATTTTCTGAACGAAATACAAGCTATAATTTGAGGGACTCCGAGAACAAACTGAATGTTACATTGCCACGCACAAATTATTTCAAAAATAGTTTTAGCTATAGTGGCACCATACTGTACTATGGAATTGCCTTCCTTATGAGGCTAGATGCGCTGAATCCCTCAGGTCGTTCAAACGTAAAATGAGCAAAGCTCTATGAGGCACGGCATTCACGGAAAGCAGCTTTTTAATATAGTGTACTTTATAGTTATAGTCGAGTAGTTTAGTTTTTAACTTTCTGTAGTTTAGCTGATGAATTGTCCGTGGTTAAATAAAGTTTCATTCATCGATTTACTTGTGGGATATTGAATGGTCTTTGCGAGCGTGCAAGCAGTGCATTTACTTTTGCAAGCGCGAGCAGTGATCAATTCATTTTTTGTCCTTCGAGTAGTGAGCACTTTAGAAATGACAGATGGCGAGCTGGAATATCTTTTTTATTAATAGGAAATGTTTTATGCCAATTGATGTGGCCGACACCTGCAAAAGAGGACAATAGGCGCAAAATTATAGGTAAACTTATCAATACCTTGATGCTCAAGGAGATCTAAATAAAAGGTTTCTAACCCAACGTTGTGAACGCAGCACGAGAAGAATCTAAAAGCTCAGTACAAGACTAATCCTAACCCTAACCTTAAGGATACAGGAAATTTCCAACAACCGAGCACAATTTGACGAGAATCCCAGCATGCGAGCAGTTGCAATAATTTTGCGAGATTGAGCAAGCGAGCACTAATCTAATTTTTGCGGGAATCTCGAACCAACGAGTTTGGAATATAGCTCAAGTTCGGTTAAAACTCGAGTGGGAACTGGAGTAAAATTTAAATGAACTAACAGAAAATGCAAATAATAAAAAAAAAAAGACAAATAGAAATCACAAAACAGCAACGAGAAAATTCTAACAACGGAGGCTTTGGACAATCATTTAAGAGTAAAAATCATGCAGCAACAGTCATTTAAATGAAGTAATTTCGAAGATTCGTTCATCACGCATTTCCAAATTCTAAGAGTCAGATTCCTACGAGTTCTTTTTATAGTGACTAAGAATGCGCGTGAAAGTTTCGTTGCATGTGATAAAAATCTCTAAAATGTCGAATTTAGCGTGCTAATACTAAATAGTTTTGCTTTAATTAAGTCAGATCGAGTGTTATGTTGTTCCTTCTTTTCTTAGTAGAGGGGGTAAGTTTCTAAAGAAACTATGGTGCTGCGTCGGTGGGAGTATTAATGGATAATTTGGTTTTATCAACTGAGTTGATAATGTGAATTAGCCACCGTAAAGAAATTCGAAAGCTGACGTTTCGAGCGCTAGCCCTTCGTCGGAGCGAATCGAGGAATTGTGAGTTGTGTGTGGTTTATATAGAGAAATATGGAGCTACGCTATTGGTTGGTGCCTGGCAACGTGAAAAAACAACAGAATAAATTAGTTGAATGAAAAGCGTTCGTAGATACCGTGAGGATTAACAGTGCCGATTTGAAAAATAACTTTTTGTTTTAGAGTTCCCTACCGAACTCATTTCTAGCTATTTAGACAAAATTATGGCACCTATCGTCAGATCTTTACCGTCATATGTTAAAGACAGTCAACACGTACTCCAAATTTTTCGTGATTTCAATTTCCTGGGCGAAGACAAACTTATTTTCACTATGGATATTACATCTCTTTACACCGTCATCCCTAATGGCGAAGGTCTTCTAGCCCTCAAACATTTTTTTGATTTACGTACTGTTAAGGAACCAAGCTCGGAAACATTGCTCCGCCTGGCAGAACTAGTTTTAACACTAAACAGTTTTTCATTCGCTGACAGTTATTATAAACAAATCAATGGGGTGGCCATGGGTACCAAAATGGAACCCAGCTACGCCAACCTTTTCGTAGGCTATATTGAACACCAATTTTTCAATCAATACAACGGCCCCAAACCTGACCTCTACCGTCGCTACATTGACGACTGTGTCGGCGCAACTTCCTCCACCAGAGAGGAACTCAATCAATTTATAACTGCTGTTAATTCGTTTCATCCGGCTCTTAAATATACCTGGGAAATTTCCGACACTTCTTTAGCATTTCTAGATATTAAAGTCAGTTTCTGTCGAAGGCAACGGTTTATGCACCAGTGTGCACTACAAACCCACAGATTCTCATAGTTATTTGTTGTATTCATCTTCACATCCATCACATGTCAAGAATTCCATTCCTTATTCTCAGTTTCTTAGACTTCGCCGCCTTTGTAGTGAGGACTCTGATTTTTCCTTAAAATCAGAGGAAATGTGCGAGTTTTTCGACAAACGTGGCTATCCTGCCTCTGTTGTTCAAGCAGGCCATCATCGCGCCCAACAAATCGATCGGCAGTCAGCACTACAAACGTCTAAGAAGGAGAATAATAATAGAATTCCATTCACTCTCACATTTCACCCTCACAACCACGCAGTAAAATCCATCATTCTCAAAAACTTTAAATTACTTCAAAATGATCCCGATACTGGTAGAATCTTTTCGCAACCGCCATTAATTTCATTTAAACGCGACAAAAACATAGGTAACGTTTTAGTCAGAAGTTCTTTCCAAACGAGTGAACAACCCGGTACTTTTAAATGTGCACGCGCGCGATGCAAAACATGTCCTTTCATTTGTAACGTTGAGAAATTGTCGGGGCCCAAGCGATCTATTAAAATCACTGATCATTTTACCTGTACCTCAGCCAATGTCATCTACTGTATAACTTGCACTCTCTGCAAAAAGTTATATATCGGCGAAACAGGTAGACGACTAGGCGACCGATTCCGAGAACATCTTCGCGACGTTGAGAAAGACGACAAAAACGCATCTAAACCGGTCGCTAGACACTTTAATCTGCCGAATCATTCGAAGCAACATATGGCGGTCTGTGGCCTCTCCCTTCTTTTCTTAGACTGTTGTAAACAGGG
>JAHPZR010002369.1:145000-147500 GCA_019787425.1 Platygyra sinensis
TCGGCAATATAATTAAGCGATCCCGGCATGTCAAAAGGAATTACAAATTAATTGCCAATTAGGAATTTGTCGTTGAATTTGCTGAAAACGAAAACGAAAACTTGAAATTCGTCCATGTTAACCCGTTTTAGAACGCCTTGTCTCAATAAACTTGTCTCTAACAACTTATCCCTGAATTATCTAAGTTTCGCTGAACATTTTCAGTGGCATTAGATACCTTGTTGTTGTTGCTTTTGTTGCTTTCCATCATAGTTTCTTCCTGTTTCTCTCTTGCTTCTCCACGTACGTATTGGTTCTACTGGATTAGGTTGCTGTTCAAATTAAAGGAATCAACTTGTCCCTTGAAGACATCACACAAAACTGAGAGAGAACAGCATGACATCGAGACCACCTCGTGTTATTCAAAAGAGTTTGTCAAGTTGCAATGTGGCAATAGTTTCGTGAAATCCGACAGAAACGCTCGATCTTGCCAATTTTTGAGAAACAACACTCCGGTAACAATAGTCAACAAAACAAAGACCTCATTATATAAGCTTTCCTTGAGCTGCCGGCTTCCTGAAGTCATTTTATTTCTTTCAAGGGAACTTTTGTTCTTGTAAATCTTTTTTGTGATCAAAAACTTGTGGTTCGTTCACACAATCAAGAGAAAACTTGCGATCAATGAAGCATTTCTGAAGAGTTAATGTTGTGAATAGGTTTACGAGAGATCAAACTACTGGCCTTGTTTTCCTTTAACACACCTTTTAGTTTTGTGGGAAGCAAGTAGGCTTGAAAATACCTTGCGCGGAACTACCCGCGAAGCATTTTGAAGGCTGTTGCCTAAAGAAATTTTTAAGAAGCCCTTTGGGCTCCTAAGTTACCAGGCTAATTGTTAGAAGCCCAGGGTAAAAGTTGCAGTGACTTGGAAAAGTTTAAGGGAAGAGTGCAAGAGGCATTGCCTTGTGTTTTTGTTGAATTTTTCTTCGAGACACTGATATCACCCAAATTTTTGGGAATAAATAAAAATTCAGCGAAGTGATAAGGTCATGCCTGAGGAAGAAAAGTTAATTTGTGTTGTAATTTGAACAAACTAAATAAATTTCAATGTAATTGGTGTATAAATGCAAACGCTTCGGCTGTTTTTAACAATGTGTGGTTCCAGAAGTATCAAAATATCCGCCCTACGGAGTTTAGCAGATGCTTGCTTGATGCACGTTTTGTATTTGGCATTTTAATTGTTTATACAACTATTGTAGGTGTTTCTTGTTGCGTAATACGCGTTAATTGCGTTTCATAAATAAGGCCGTTGTCAGTTACTGATGTCTTATTTAGGGTCTGCTAACGCCATATGCTACACAACCGTTCTTTTACATTTCTGACATTGTGGAAACTACAGTACGGCCCTTCTGTCGGTGCTGCTATACAGTCTGAATAGCAGCACCTGAATAGGTAGGTTTTTTTTAAAGTGATAACCTCGCTCAGGTTATAAAATGTCGGCTTAGCGATTTTCAGAGGAAAACAGTTCGTGCGTTGAAGAAGCAGTCAAGAGGGTTTGGCGCGAACAATATTCCGGCAACAGGAAAAGAAACCAGCCACGATGTTCGATCATTCTCTCCAGGTGCTGAATAAACTCGACGACACATCCGATACTCTCAAGCAGAAATCGTACGAGAAAGTTTAAGTTGCCCAGGGGTCAGTCCGGTATTGAATTAATTCCTAAGCGCGTTAAAGCGATGAAGCTGGCTGACAAGAGCGAATTTGGATGAGCGACCTTAACGAATATTTGTCTGACAAACGCGCCTTTGACTCCGACGACGAGAAGATAATTTACCGGGCCAAGAGGAGCGCGGAGAGAAAAATCAACGAAGAGGAAGAAGCAACGTCGTACCCGTTCTGACGACAAAGAAAGCGGTTCTTCCTCTGCATTCCGCGCGTCTTCTTCGTCAAGACTCTCGACTAAGGATATGGGTTCTCATTGGGTAGCTAGACCAGCCTGTCGGTTGGGCCCTTCTTTTAAGATATTAAAGATGCAAGCCTCACGTTTTTACTGATTACACTATTGTTTGTTTTACTTCGTCGAATATGGCGTTACACTCAGGTCATAATTGAATATGCTCCATGACTTGTTGTTTTGTTGTGTTGCGTTTGAACGTTAAGTTACTGGAGAAATATCCATACCTTCACCAAAGAAGGTTGTTTGGTTTGTACCCCCCGTCTCCCCTTGAATTTCCCGTTTAGCTTCATGCTTTCACTTTCGCCTGCGTTTAAGGGAGGGAAGGGGTAGGAAGGCAAAAAAACAAACAAAACAAAAACAAAAACGTGAAGAAGGCCGGGTAAGGATTGGTTGGTATAAGAACCGGGTTTTTCGCACTCTGCCCACCAATTTCTAGCTTATCCAATTTCATTAACTGTCAATTACTGTCAGCAGGTTCACCAATCGTCAACTAGCGCGGTCGACGGCATATCTGTCGAAAATTGTACTCAAATCTATCTGTCAATATGCACCTGCAGATGGCACAGT
>JAHPZR010002369.1:152500-156482 GCA_019787425.1 Platygyra sinensis
AAGGAACCATATAAACATACTAGCTAATGACGTCGTTTATAATTTTAATAATAATAATAACAACAACAACAACAATAAAATAATAATAATAATAATAATAATAATAATAATAATAATAATAATAATAATAATAATAATAATAACGGTTTAATATCAGTACATCCATGGTATGGTTCTTCGCCTGATAATTTTTGACGATTTTCCGAATATTTTCAAACGCTTTCCGAAAATTTCTTAAGATTCGCTAAAAGATTTCCGAGGGCGAAACAAAATTTCCGATGACCGAAGATTTCTAAAAAAGATCAAATGATGTTTCCATGATCTTTCGATCATACAGTAGCACATAAAAGTGCTAGTTAAGGGATTTATTATGTAACCATAGCTACGGTGATCATTCCACACGTCAAAGGGTCCTCATATATGTTGTTTGTCGGCTTAGGGCCGGTCCGTATTGTGAAAAACTGTACGGAGCGACCTTAAGGAGGCAAACAACATGTTTCTTTATTTATCTATAGTAAATTGCTTTTGCAGATTTAAAATGGGTTTGTTTACGCAACTGTGTCATCAAATCGGCTTGCGCGCCGTCTGCTAATGATTGTAAAAAAGCTTCGCAACGAGAAAGCAACTCATGCCTCAGTTAAGTTCTCCAAAATTGTTTTTCGGTGAGAAATTTCATGCTAAGTTTGAAGTTGTACTCCAAAAATAACTTCTGTCACTCGTTGCTATTGAAATCACTTGAAATCAGACTTTTCTACCGTAAATTGAACAGCTAAAAGCGGGGAAGTTTGTTAAGTTATTTCACAGAAATTCTCTTAAATACAGCAATAATCAGAGAGGTAAACTCGACTTAAATTGAATCATTTTTTATTTAACATAGTACAGAGAGAGACACGGGCAATTACAGCGCCGCGCTACAAAGAGGCAAACAAACTGAATTTAAGTTAATTACAGTGACTTTACTTGCCATTTAAAGGTGAATAGAGGTAAACTTGCGTTGATTAATAGTCTATGGAAATGTAAAAAGGGCGAAAGATTAACCATTCCACCCGCTGTGGCGGTCCGGATGAGAAAATTTCGCTAGCTCCAGGAACCAATCAGATTGCGGGAATTGTTGAATCCGCTCACCTATGAGCTGAGAAAAGATAAATCTTATATATCCCATAAAGTTGTCACGCAATGATTGAATTGTTTCGGTAAGTACGGAGAGTGGTTTTTCATTGTAGCTAACCACGTGCGCAATCACCGCTGTGATTAACACACATTCTGATTTCTCCCACAGGTTAAATAAAAAAAACCGCTGCTCAAAAACGAAATTAGAATTAAAAAGGCCACAACGGGTGTCCATTCGCAAGTTCAGACTCGCATCTAGTATATCAAAAGTGACTTCCTTGAATTATCTTTGCTTATTAAAAAAGAAAACAACCGTTTCCACCGCCAATGCCTCTGCCGTTGCTACTGTCACTGCCGCTGCCACTAGTTTCACTACCGCTGTCGCTGTCACTGTCACTGTCACTGTCACTGCCGCTGGAACTGTCACGGAAACTGTTGCTGTCGCTGACGTTGCCACTGGCACTGCCATCACCGTTGCCACCGCCACCACCACCACCACAAACGCTTATTACACTGCCACTGTCGCTATCACCTAAACTGCCAATGCCAATGTCACAAACACCGATACTTTCACTGTCACTGCATTCACCATCGCTACTTTCCCTACCACTGCCTCTGCCATTTCCACTAAAACTAACACTGAAAATGCCAGCGTCAATGCCATTAACACTGATACTACCACTGCCATTGTCACTACCACCATCACCGAAACTGCTACTTCCACCAACACCTATTTCGAGACCGCCAATTCCACTAACACTAATACTGGCACTGGCACTGGCACTGGAACTGGCATAACCATCGACAATGCCACTAACACTGCCACTAATACTTAAAATGCCACAAACATCTATAGTGCCAGTGCCACAACCACCACCCTCAACACCTCCACCGTTATCGTCCCTTCCAGTACGAGTACCAAAGCCACTGCCACTGCCACTAACACTTAAAATACCTCCAACACTAACACAGCCACTGCCACTGCCATTACCATTGCCACTGCCATCGCCACAACCACCACCACCACTGCCACTGCCACTGCCACTTACACTTATTAGCTCAATACCACCAACAACGATACTGCCACTGCCACTGCCACCGCCATTGCCACTTCCACTGCCACTATAACCAGCCCAACCACTGCCCACAGCACCACTTCCACTTCCACTGCCACTGCCACTGCCACTAATACTTAAAATGCCACCAACACTAATACTGCCACTGCCACTGCCACCGCCCCTGCCACCGCCATCGCCTTCATCGCTGCCACCACCGCCGCCAAAGCCACTGCCACTACCACTAACACTTAAAATGCCACCAACACTTATACTGCCACTGCCACTACCACTGCCCCTGCCACCGCCATCGCCTTCATCACTGCCACCACCGCCGCCAAAGCCACTACCACTACCACTAACACTTAAAATGCCACCAACACTAATACTGCCACTGCCACTACCAACTCCCCTGCCAGCGCCATCACCTTCATCGCTCCCACCACCGCCGCCGAAGCCACTGCCACTGCCACTCACACTTAAAATGTCACCAACAATGATACTGCCGCTGCCACTACCCCCGCCCCAGCCAACGCCATCGCCATCATCGCTGCCACCACCGCCACCAAAGCCACTACCGCTGCCACTAACACTTAAAATGTCACCAACACTAATACTGCCACTGCCACTACCACCGCCCCAACCAACGCAATCGCCGTCATCGCTGCCACCACCTCCGCCAAAGTCACTACCACTGCCACTAACACTTAAAATGTCACCAGCACAAATACTGCCACTGCCACTAGCACCACCCCAACCACCGCCATCAATATCATCACTGCAACCGCCGCCGCCAATGTCACTGCCACTGCCACTTAAAATGCTATCAACACTAATACTACCACTGCCACTATCACCGCCCATACCACCGCCATCACTGCCATCGCTGCCACCACCGCCGCCAAAGCCACTGCCACTGCCACTACTTCCGCCATCACTGCCACCAACACCACCACTGCCCCAAAAACCACCCCCACCACTTCCACTGCCACTAACACTAAATATGCCACCAACTGTGATGCTGTCTCTGCCACAGCCACTAACACCGAGAGTGCCACCGCCACTGCCACCACTGCAGCCCACATTACCGTCACCAACACCTCCAGTTCCACTTCCACTGCCACTTCCGCTCCCTCTGCCACTGCCACTGCCACTGCCACTGCCACTGCCACTGCCACTGCCACTGCCACTGCCACTGCCACTGCCACTGCCACTGCCACTGCCACTGCCACTGCCACTGCCACTGCCACTGCCACTGCCACTGCCACTGCCACTGCCACTGCCACTGACATTTAAAATGCAACTGCCCGGGCTACTAACGCTGATACTTCCAAAGTCAGTACCGCTCCAACTGCCACTGCCACTGTCTACACCACTACAACTCCCATTGCCACTCTCACTGTTACTGCGAATGTCACTGCTACTGCCACTGTCGCTGCTGCTGCCACGGCTATGGCCGGCACTGCCGCCATTGCCACTGCTTCGCACACTGTCGATGCTATTGCAAGGCATGGATAACTTCTAAAGAAGAACAAAAACAGGTAATTTATGTTCCGCCAGAGTAGTAAATATATGAATGTTCATTGTAGCATCTAAAGATCACGATTTCTAGCACTTTCCTTCTTTTAGATTTGCTATTAGTTCCCTTTGCTGAGGAGTATTTAAGAAGCAAAACAGAGAGAGAACTCTTTAGATAGCTTTTTTAAGAACGAGACCACGCTAAGATGTAGTTGATATGTGTACATGATAAAATAATATCAATTTATGTATAAACAGTAACCATATACATGTGTGTAACATGAATTATATGTGTTTTT
>JAHPZR010002370.1:0-43247 GCA_019787425.1 Platygyra sinensis
TAACATTATCAAAGTAGTCTGCAGATCCACTCGGCTATCGCCTCGTGAATCCACAGCTACTTTGACAATGTTATGACGAAAGTCATGATCAGTAACAAGACAGACGCATGAAAAGCTGACGTCAATTTGTTAAATGACATTCATATCTGAATTGGCCAGTGAAATAAGTAATAGGGAGCTTAAGCAAACCATGACGACGACGGCAACGAGAACGTAACCAAACAAAAGGTTTAATGAGCAAAACAATAGCTGTGCACGCGCATTATAGATCTTTGTACATTTCTTTGCCGTCCTCTGCAAAACTACAACGTGAAATGACCAAGTTCTGCGTCGTCTACAGCACGTGGACGACGATCGCTTATTTTTCGTATTTCCATTTGGAATTGAACGCCGTCGTTGCATATTCAGCTCAAGTACGATTTTAGCGCCATTGGCGAACCGAACAGATCTAGACAATCGCAAATTTCGTTGGTAAAATATAAATTCAATTTTACTTGGCGTCGTCTCCGGCGTCGTCGTCGTCGTTGCTTAAGCTCCCTAATGAATACAACATGAACGGCAGTGTTGTATCACTATTTACAGACTCGAGACGCGGTCTAGAGTTTGTGAATAATGGTACGACACTGACGCGAATGCTGTATACGGCTTAAAATAATTTTTATGACCACACTTTTTCATTACACCAAACTTGGGATTTTGGTATACTTTGACAGAGAATATTGGATGTAAACGTGTATATGTGTTGTATCAGATCTACAGACACTCATTATTCATTAATTTTCTTTGCATTTTTCTCATGAATTATCAATGAGTGTTTTAAGCACTGCTACAAAAGTATCAGCTAAATTATTAAAAAAAAAAAAAATTCAAGAAACAAATTTTAAAAACATAATAAAAATGAAAATGGAAAATAATTATCCAATATGAGCGTTCTAAACGTCGTTTTTGTTGGTAATTTCTCACTCAATTGAACAAGAGGATTGCCGCGAGAAGTTTTACCTGTGCGTCCAACATTCACAATCTAAACATTGTAAGTATTCCAAATAATTAATATCAGCCTGACAGGTAACTGGTCAAAGCTAAGTTGCCAATGAAGGACACTTGGAGATCAGTTTTATAAGTTCTTACCCCACTGTAGTCATGGAAATAAAGGACCACCAGAATCCATCCCAAGATCCTTTGATGAATGAACGTGGAAACTCTTCACTGTTCCAGTTAGTGTCCTATCAATTACAGGTGTGATGAATAAAAAATATAAATATTCGAGTGAAAAGAATATTTTCTAAGATTTCGTTTGATTTGGGCTATATAGAGTCGTAAATTAAAGAAATAATTACTGTGGTACAATCTGTACATAATTAAATATATCTGGTGTTTTTATTTTTTTTTATTTTTTATTTTTATTTTTTTTTTAACCATAATTTACAGAATTAAATTTAAATATCTACAAACCCGCTTGTAGCATAGCTAATCTAGGCGGGTTGTATTAATTATAGTCATGTTAACTGAGCAAAAAGTGATTAAAATAAAATTGCCAGCTCGTCTGTGTTTATTAAATTTATCGATACCTTTTAATTTATACTACATTGAAAACTGAATAATTCTCACGCATTATTAAAAAGCAAGTAATGGTATGAAAACTGAAGAAATTAACCATTTACAGCATACGTTGCAGTTGTACTTGCACTCGACTGAAAGCTCGCGCAATTTTGAGGATAACGCTATCTACTGGATAAATCACTATCTAGCGGATAGCGTGGTTTGTTTTGTTAACACTTATCCACTGGATAGCAATTTATCCGGTGGATAGCGTTATCCAGCCTTCGAACAACCGGGGCCAGATCTATAAATGCACTTTCATTCTTAGTATTACTTATACTTATCTATTTACACAAGGTTAAGCATACCAGCGCCCACATTATGACTCCAGCAATGGCTGTGAGTATAAGAGTTACCGCAAACAACGACCAAGACTTCAGCACTGCGTCCAAGACAAGGCCGAGCTTGTTGCTTTCATCTTCACTAGTGATGTATTCGCTCCCAGGATAATCAGTGATTTTGAAAAAGGAAAATTCGTCGTACCGTCGGTTTGTTGGTTCGAATATAGGACAAGCGACATGGACTTTGTTTTGCCTCAGAAGCTCAATCATGTGAAATTCACTGTCTGCTCGAAATGTTTTTACTTGGTAGTTAACGCCTGCATAATAACCGCATTCTATTGTTATGAACCGCACGAGTATGTCCCTAATCATGCCATGGGCTTCGTCGTCAAGTGATCCATTGGTAGGTGGTGCTGTGTATGGAGGCTTTTCAATCCAGGCTATTGTCAAGTCTAAAACTGTCCATTGTTCCTTATCTTTTTCGTCTCCGTCTTCATTGTCAGGTTTAGACTCGTTTTGAGTCGCTGAAAAAGTTCGCAACTGAGTAGCGCCAATGATAATCACCGAGAGCAGTTTGATCAATGTGCTCTTCATCGTTCTATATATGCAAGAAAAATAGGATTTCCTGATTAAACATAGGCTGATATTAACGGTTGTGGTATGCGAAACAGAATTTTTAATCTGTGACAACAGGAGACTGATCAGTCACACTGCCCGTAACATAATTAATATAAGCAGCATCAATTGGAATCGGCAAGCATAGGCAATGGTACTCAAAGATGTATTCAGCAGCAGACGGTTTCCCAGAAAATCTAAAACAAACAGCTGGCAAGGACAGAAAAAAAAGTTTGTATTCAAAGTCTGTAAACAAAACCGACTAAATCAATGCCCCTGAAAGAGTGGAAAAGACCATAGATGAATTATAAACAATTATTGGATGAGGTTTTTGTGATTGTTCTGGATATCACAATTGTTTATAAATTCATTCTATGGTCTTGCCACTCTTTCAGGGGCATTGATTTAGTCGGTTTTGTTTACAGACTTTGAATAGAAACTTTTTTTTCTGTCCTTGCCAGCTGTTTGTTTTAGATTTTCTGGGAAACCGTCTGCTGCTGAATACATCTTTGAGTACCATTGCCTATGCTTGCCGATTCCAATTGATGCTGCTTATATTAATTATGTTACGGGCAGTGTGACTGATCAGTCTCCTGTTGTCAGAGATTAAAAATTCTGTTTCGCATACCACAACCGTTAATATCAGCCTATGTTTAATCAGGAAATTCTATTTTTCTTGCATATATAGAACGATGAAGAGCACATTGATCAAACTGCTCTCGGTGATTATCATTGGCGCTACTCAGTTGCGAACTTTTTCAGCGACTCAAAACGAGTCTAAACCTGACAATGAAGACGGAGACGAAAAAGATAAGGAACAATGGACAGTTTTAGACTTGGCAATAGCCTGGATTGAAAAGCCTCCATACACAGCACCACCTACCAATGGATCACTTGACGACGAAGCCCATGGCATGATTAGGGACATACTCGTGCGGTTCATAACAATAGAATGCGGTTATTATGCAGGCGTTAACTACCAAGTAAAAACATTTCGAGCAGACAGTGAATTTCACATGATTGAGCTTCTGAGGCAAAACAAAGTCCATGTCGCTTGTCCTATATTCGAACCAACAAACCGACGGTACGACGAATTTTCCTTTTTCAAAATCACTGATTATCCTGGGAGCGAATACATCACTAGTGAAGATGAAAGCAACAAGCTCGGCCTTGTCTTGGACGCAGTGCTGAAGTCTTGGTCGTTGTTTGCGGTAACTCTTATACTCACAGCCATTGCTGGAGTCATAATGTGGGCGCTGGTATGCTTAACCTTGCGTAAATAGATAAGTATAAGTAATACTAAGAATGAAAGTGCATTTATAGATCTGGCCCCGGTTGTTCGAAGGCTGGATAACGCTATCCACCGGATAAATTGCTATCCAGTGGATAAGTGTTAACAAAACAAACCACGCTATCCGCTAGATAGTGATTTATCCAGTAGATAGCGTTATCCTCAAAATTGCGCGAGCTTTCAGTCGAGTGCAAGTACAACTGCAACGTATGCTGTAAATGGTTAATTTCTTCAGTTTTCATACCATTACTTGCTTTTTAATAATGCGTGAGAATTATTCAGTTTTCAATGTAGTATAAATTAAAAGGTATCGATAAATTGAATAAACACAGAGGAGCTGGCAATTTTATATAATTAAAAACACCAGATATATTTAATTATGTACAGATTGTACCACAGTAATTATTTCTTTAATTTACGACTCTATATAGCCCAAATCAAACGAAATCTTAGAAAATATTCTTTTCACTCGAATATTTATATTTTTTATTCATCACACCTGTAATTGATAGGACACTAACTGGAACAGTGAAGAGTTTCCACGTTCATTCATCAAAGGATCTTGGGATGGATTCTGGTGGTCCTTTATTTCCATGACTACAGTGGGGTAAGAACTTATAAAACTGATCTCCAAGTGTCCTTCATTGGCAACTTAGCTTTGACCAGTTACCTGTCAGGCTGATATTAATTATTTGGAATACTTACAATGTTTAGATTGTGAATGTTGGACGCACAGGTAAAACTTCTCGCGGCAATCCTCTTGTTCAATTGAGTGAGAAATTACCAACAAAAACGACGTTTAGAACGCTCATATTGGATAATTATTTTCCATTTTCATTTTTATTATGTTTTTAAAATTTGTTTCTTGAATTTTTTTTTTTTTAATAATTTAGCTGATACTTTTATAGCAGTGCTTAAAACACTCATTGATAATTCATGAGAAAAATGCAAAGAAAATTAATGAATAATGAGTGTCTGTAGATCTGATACAACACATATACACGTTTACATCCAATATTCTCTGTCAAAGTATACCAAAATCCCAAGTTTGGTGTAATGAAAAAGTGTGGTCATAAAAATTATTTTAAGCCGTATACAGCATTCGCGTCAGTGTCGTACCATTATTCACAAACTCTAGACCGCGTCTCGAGTCTGTAAATAGTGATACAACACTGCCGTTCATGTTGTATTCATTAGGGAGCTTAAGCAACGACGACGACGACGCCGGAGACGACGCCAAGTAAAATTTGAATTTATATTTTACCAACGAAATTTGCGATTGTCTAGATCTGTTCGGTTCGCCAATGGCGCTAAAATCGTACTTGAGCTGAATATGCAACGACGGCGTTCAATTCCAAATGGAAATACGAAAAATAAGCCATCGTCGTCCACGTTCTGTAGACGACGCAGAACTTGGTCATTTCACGTTGTAGTTTTGCAGAGGACGGCAAAGAAATGTACAAAGATCTATAATGCGCGTGCACAGCTATTGTTTTGCTCATTAAACCTTTTGTTTGGTTACGTTCTCGTTGCCGTCGTCGTCATGGTTTGCTTAAGCTCCCTATTACTTATTTCACTAGCCAATTCAGATATGAATGTCATTTAACAAATTGACGTCAGCTTTTCATGCGTCTGTCTTGTTACTGATCATGACTTTCGTCATAACATTGTCAAAGTAGCTGTGGATTCACGAGGCGATAGCCGAGTGGATCTGCAGACTACTTTGATAATGTTATGACGAAGTTTATTCTCTATGACAGGACAGACGCATGAAAAACTGACTTCAATTTGCTTTTACGATAACAAACTGTCAAATTGTCAGCTCTCGCCCGTTGTCGCGTCCAGTGCGGGCCATAGACATTTCTGTCTATATCGTTTCTTGCAACATGATTGGTCGAGGCAAAACCAAAACAAAGAAATTTGGCCGAGAGGAACTGGGTCGCCTTAGACCTTGGGCACGGAAATATGAACGGCGGCCATATTGCAACGCGGCAAGATCACCGAAAAAAAAAATACACACAAATGTGACAATACAACATTTATTTCTCGATTTGTTTGTCATGTATCATTTTATGTTCTAATTTTCGATATCGACTGACATGAACTGTCCATTTTCGAACTCCGCTAAGGTCGTGCGGACTCCATCGAGTACCGACGGCTTCTTCGTACTCGCGTGGTCCTTCAGTTTAATTTAGTTGCCGGGATGTATGCTCCTCCGCCGGCCTGTGTATTTCTTTGGAACTCTTGGGCTGCGTTTGGACGAACAGTAACCCACGGTTCTCCATTGACAATGCTTAGAGAGAAGAGACAAACGCAGATTTTAAACAAATTAGGCCGATGAATTCGAAAGCTTTTCGCCAGTGCAAGTAAACTGAATAGCTTCTGGAATTTACCGCGCTTCGTTTCAAATTATGAAACAGAAAAATCACTCAGCCTTGGGAGATAACCGATAATTCACTTACCCTTCAATCCACGACACCTTGGCACACTTCAGAGGGTAAAATAGCTTCCTGTTTAAAGAATACCGAATTCTGCCGATCTGAGACGCTTGCACATCTAAAATTGCTGTAGCTGCTTATGAAATGTTTTCAACAAAAACCGTTGAAAGTTAAAATAATCTCTTTTCGGCGGGTAGCTTGATACCTATTTGGACAAGGAGGAACATTCCTGTCATAACCGCTCCGGTCACTATCTTAAAAGGTAATAAGATAAGTCTTGTGGTTTTCGTTTTTCTTAAGGGTTTGACAGGCACCCCAGTTCTACCCTCATCCCTTCCAGGTTAACGAGTTCCACCCTCACCCCTTAAGACAAGGAGTTCCACCCTCACCACCTCCAAGGCAAGGAGACCCACCCTCACCCCAAATGTCCACACTCATCCCAAATATCCATCCTCACCCCCTCCAAGACAAAGAGGAGTTCCACCCTCACCCCCTGCAAGCAAGGAGGAGTTCCACCCTCACCCCCTCCAAGACGCGAAGGAGTTCAACCCTCACCCCCTTCAAGACAAGGAGTTCCACCTTCACCCCCTTCAAGACAAGGAGTTCTACCCTCACTCCTCAAAGACAACACAGTCAGTATGTATCTCATTCATGTAACTATTATGGTTAATAAAGAAGATCTATAATGCAATAAACCCTCCTTGTTTGAAATCATATATTTTAAAGACAGTAGCCAATGCCTCTCTGATACAAAATTCCATTTTTGTTATTTCACTGATGCATTTCTATACATTTTTGTACTTTTAACCAGGGGAAACTTTACACTAGAGTTACTACTGATAGAACTTTTAGCTTGGAATATCTAGGCCACATTATATTCATCACTGTTCATGCAACCATCTATTGCAACTCAATGTTAGGGAACCATATGGCATAAATAAATTATTGAAATAAAATCTAGAATATACATAGTTACACAGAAAACACTGTGATCCTGCCAACAGAGCATAAGATTTCTTCGTGCCAGCAGTTTGTAGAGTTTCATTTATAATATTTAGAGTCGATATCTGACACAAAATGTGACAAAAGCAGCACAATTTTGCTTTACTGCTCAATAACAGATACAGAAAATATCCATATTCCCCAACAGAAAGATTGGAAATTCCTGGGGGGAGAGTGTCAAGGAAATGTATGAAGTTAAATTGGATTTTCCACAGGTCCTCGGGTTCGTATTAAAAATAATCCCTTCTGTGGAGGAGGTATGGATATTCTATGCATCTGTACAATTTTGACAACTTCATAATATACAACATTGACATTTCACGTCAACCTCTCCATCTTCACTATCTTTCGAAATACAGTCTTTGTCAATTGCTTCAAGGTGCTGGAGCTCTTCAATTATGTCATTGTTCAACACAGTGCCTCCTCTTTGTCCGTTTAAATGTCGTTTAGCAAACAGGGCAAACACGTCTCCCTTCATTGGCTTTTATGTCATCTACATGCAGGCCAGTGTCATCTTTCCACTCACCATTGACTTTGGTTTGTTCCTTTTGCAAATCATGAAGAAGTTCATGGATCATCTTTTTTTTCTGAAGTCACAAGGAAATAGAAGCATCTTATCAATATTTAACTAATTTCCAAAATTATTACAATGTGTTACAGTTGGTTGAGATAGTGGCATGAGCAAGGTATTTACACCAAACACCAAGCACATTAAAAAAATGCAAAAGCAAAGTAATTTAAATTACATTTAATTAGTAAAGTTAAATCCAACACCAATAGATGGCTTAGAAATAAGTTCTTTCAAATCAGTACATGTTAGAAAACCAGTCACACCTCTCAAGAAAACAAAATCTGTGCTTCAGTAAAATGGCTACATGCTCTACAGATAGCTAAATCAAAAACTCATTCTTGTTCGAGGTACATGTAGCTTGCTAGCCAATTGATTGACTGTCTCTAAGATAGAAATGAACAGTATCTTACAAATGTTTGCTCATCTGACAGCCCTTACCTCATGGCGAATCAATTTCTTATTAGCCTCTGCAGCTGAGCACATGT
The DNA here is from genome assembly GCA_019787425.1 of Platygyra sinensis. Classification (NCBI taxonomy): domain Eukaryota; kingdom Metazoa; phylum Cnidaria; class Anthozoa; order Scleractinia; family Merulinidae; genus Platygyra; species Platygyra sinensis. The sequence goes on from JAHPZR010002370.1 coordinate 8,283, forward strand.
CCAAAAGCTTTAGCTTATCCTCTTCACTTTTCTTCCCAAGTTTGCTTCTTTTAGACCATGAACTGAAACAAATATAAAGATCATTGTCTACTTTGAACAATTTGCTGTGATGAGAAGTATTAGTTGCTACATGACCTTTCAAGAGATTTCCTGGTATAAAAATATAATTTGAGCTTATAGCCTTTCTGCAACTGCTAAGTAATTTAGGTACTTGTATATCCAGAACAGATACCATTGGGATGAATTTGTCCCAGATTCCTCAATGTTTATCTCAACATGACTCAATAACTCATTCTTAATTTAATTTTTGCCCGCAAAATCAGACTTTCTTGAAAGGGCTTTTCCACAGATTCAACAAGCTGTCCTTAAAAATGATAAATAACTATCCATGAGCAGCAAGGGAGACCAAAATAGGAGCTTTAGAATTGAAAGTCAATAGATATGCAGCAGAAAACACTTAGAGACAATGTTGCCAACAAATTATCTGAATGTCACACTACAACAAAACAACAAGGTGCACTTAAATTCTGTTTTGATGTTTTTCATGCAAATCTATTTTTCTCACTGCATTTTTCTCTTCTTAAAAAGGTGTGACTGAGGAAGGTTTTGGAGTTGTTATTTATTAAACAACAAAACAGGCTTGTAGTAACAATAAACTTTATTTCTGCAGGAATTTACAAATAAAACAAATTCAAAGAAAATGGTGATTGCGAACTAAAACTAAAAGGAATGAATTTAAAAAAAGCAAATCAACAACAAATAGTTTAAATATTACTAAATGGTTTCTTTTATAAGGAATCTACCAATAGAAGGAATGAATTATTGTGATTTTGACGCAAGGAGTGGTAGTATGACATAAAGTGTACTGTACAAATCTGTACGTAAGCTTATGCAAGTCTTAATTCTAAAATTATGACTAAACAATAAATATTTAACTAACCTCAACTTTTTATTCGTGTGCCAGTATAGATACAACCAGGGATACAACCGATAACTTGGAAAGACGCTTTCTTCGCCACATTCAAACGAGCCATGTAATTCTTCTTTTGGATGTATAAAGACGAAAAGCCAAGGTCTAAAACGAATATAATACGACTATCCATCAACTGAAAAGAAGAGCAAAACAGAATATTTAGAATAGCAAAGGCTATTAAGACTTACTCTATATTAACAAGCAATGGCGGCGAAGGGCAATACTACGGGTCACACTTCAAATGCCGTGCACTTGAACTAAACCACCGTGCACTTGAATTCTGCTTCAATATATTTGAAGCCCAATTATCAGAGAATACCAAAGTATTTTTCTTTTTTGCTAAAAAAAATCTTACCTACCTCAAATTTCCTTTTGCTTTGTAGCATGTGAGCCTTTCTGAGCTCAATTTAGGTCCCGCAGTTCGACTTCGAATACAAAATTCTTCGACACATTGCAGCCGGCGCCATAATGGAAGCTCTGTCGGTCCTCTTTCAGGGACCTGGGACTCAAGGGACCAAACAACCGTAGACCAAAATGCTAAGACAAAACTTTGGGGCGGGTATAACTTCTCGAGAATTGTACCAGGACGCCATTTTGATGACGTCATCATATAGACAAAATTGTCTATGGCCCGCACTGGCGTCGCGTTAATTAAAAATCATGTGTCTGTCTGCTTAATGACGATAACAAAAAAATTAGCCAATGAGCGCGCGACAATCTCTGCAGTTACCGTAAAATTAATAGCGGTTTCGTTCCTCACGAGGTATGGCGACAAAGCTCCAAAGTCGACCTTGGCTCGAATTTTCTCTGTGTTCTGGATCCTGCTGGGACTCGTTATCATGGCAGTCTTTATGGCGAACATCACCTCTGCACTTACAGCTCTTTCTTTGCAGCTGGAACCAACTGACCTTGTAGGTTTGAAGGTTTGTATAAATATCTGTTGTTCTTACAATCAATTCAAAAAAGACCGGACTCGAGTCAGCAGAAATCTAGGCTACGTTTATCTGAGCATCTAAATCAATGCCGAAATAGAGTCTTGTTAGTACATGTGTCTACTGACGCATTTGCTTTGATTAGGGTCTGTCGGATTATGCTCGGAAAATAGAGTATTAGGATATTATGCTCAAAATTATGCTTGGCTGAAGGTATAATACTCAAATGTTTCCGGGCTAAAATGACACTTTCACCCCACCCCCATAGGCTCGTACTATTAATAAACCTCCTAGTCTTTCAATTTTAAAAGAAAATTTAGACTTATTCACTTAAACATTTCATGAGCAAGTGCCAATAATGCAAATCCACGAACTATATACAAGCTTGGACGCTTGGCATAAAGAGATAACCAGGCCTTTGATTATACCAAAATGCACTGAGTACGAGTCTTAGGTATCAAGTTATAAAAAATATTCCCACTCTTTATCAACTTTGCACATTCTAGAGCGAGTTGCTGAAAAAATTTCCATGCACTTCTCACAGTTATAAGAAACAACGGCATTATGCTGCCAAAAAAAAAAAAAACAGTATTATGTCAGCATTATGCCTGGTGCTCCAGATATAGTATTATGCTCATAATTATGCCAGCATAATCCGTCAGACCCAACCTTTGATAATTCATGTTAGGTTGCAGTGCTGTCCAATAGTACGGAATACCATCATGCACTTGAGGAAGATGCTAATCCAACAGGTTGGTGCACTTTTATGTCGATATTTCAGCCTGGTGTGGTCCAGAGGGTGGGGGCAATGGTACCGTTTTTGTTATTGCCTGTAACTGTTCTATTGCTCACAAGAAACCAAAGGTCTTGCGCGAGAGAAAAATAAAATGTGAAAGTAGACTGAAAAAGCCTACATAAGAGAACAACATGACGAATAAAGAATACTCATTACGATCACAAATCTTTGCATATATTATTGATATCTTTACTTTTATTTTTAAAGTATTCTTGGAAAATCTTCTCTTTTTTCTTCATGTATTTAGCGTATCCCAGTATTGACGACGTCATTCAAGCTGTGAAAACAAAGAGAGTAGATGGAATGTTACTGGACCGCTTCACGGCTTCCTATTATCAGTCAAGAGGCAAATTAAAATCACTTATCACCGTGAAGAAGTTAGAACTTCATAGGGACGTTGGAGTTCTGTTTGCTCAAGATAGAGAGGACCTGGCAAAGTGCTTAATAAATTATCAGCAATCAAACGTTTTGAAGTCAGCTCAAACCTTTACCGATACATATAAGGTAATGTTTATTAACTATGAGACAAGGTTTGTAAAGTGTTGCCCATTCTCTCCTGATCGGTATTTGCCCAGGTTATTGGCTTACCTTCAATGGCTTGCATGTTATGAAGCGAAATCTAAGGGCACGAAGATTTGGATGTTTTCGAACCAAGCTACAAGCAGTATAGAGTTATTTCAAAAATCATAAATTCTAAACAACAGAATGTTGAACTATGATCTCACTGCCATATTCAGTGACAGTTCGTGTATCTTCCATGAACAGTCAACTTTAAATCAGGTTGATCTGTATAAGTGATGTAAATGAGTGTTTTTTGTTTTTTGTTTTTTGTTTTTTGTTTTTGTCTAAGTTAACAGAACAGAAGCCTGCAGGAAATGTCAACCTGTTTGACGCGTCATCTCCCTTCATTAAGCAGTTAATGTACGTATCACTTGGTGTATTAGCTGGATTGCTCCTGATTGGAACCGTATGGGACACCCTAATCAGAAAGAAGAGAAGAGTTAACCAAAAACCTGTACTAGGTGAGGATCAACATTTTATAGCTGATTTGAAAAGGAGATTCCAATCCTGTTAATGAATGATTTTGGAGGTTAACTATGTCCAAAATCTCATCATTATTTGCAATCAGGGTTACACGCTGAAGAGATCTCAAATAATATAATACGTCCTTTACAATCTGGTTTACTTTTGGTCTGTGGGATTAACGACGTTTTGTCGATCCAGATAAAAAATTTTCGAGACTTTTCTACCTGAAAGGACAAAAATCAAAATTTGCGCTCTGAGCCCCCCAAAAAACCTTTATTCATCTCCAACTAAAAAGACAAGTTAAAACGTTTAAACTGAATGCTTCTGTAGTGATGAATCGTGAAGCTTTCTCTTAAACCTTGCTCTTAAACTGTCACCCATTTTTTTATGGCCACAAATCGGATTCCTTTTATCTAAAATGACCCAAATAGTTGGAGTATTAAAATGAACCGGATTTTTAACGCTGCATGCATGGGAAAAGATAAAAATCCATCAATGCAATATTTTTATAATTATTTTTTTATCTGGTTCTCCTAATAAGTATATAACCAAGTGAAATGAATCAAGCCAGGGAAATTAGGCACTGGATAAACAACTCAGTGTTAGCATCCCTGAGGGAGTTCCAATCCTGAGCAGGTTACGAAAAAACTGAAAGGACAAAAATCATTAGCTTGCGCTCTGAGCTCCAAAATAAAATCTTTATTCATCTCTGATAAAAAAGACTAGTTACATGAAAACATTTAAAATAAATGCTTCTGTATTGATGAATCGTGAAGCCTTGTTCTCTTAAACCGTCACCCATTTTTCTGATGACCACAAATTGGATTCCTTTAATCCAAAATGACTCCAAATCGTTGGAGTATTAAAATGAACTAGATTTTTTAAGATTGCATGCGTGGAAAAGGATAAAAATCCATCACTGCAATACTTATTTTTTTTTAATCTGGTTCTCCTAATCAGTATATAACGTAACCAAGTGAAGTGAATCAAACCAGGGAAATTGGGCACTGGATAAACAACTCAGTGTTACTTTTAAAGATCCACGAAAGAGAATCAGCTGCTTTAAGCATCTCTGAGGGAGTTCCCTGAGCCGGTTAAGTTATTAAACATTTCATTTGCTCTGTCTTGTCAGGAGCAGCCTTCAATGAAGGAATGGCAACTACAGATACAATTCAGAACGACCTCGAAATTGCAAGACGGCTCCTTCGACAAACACAAGAACACTTTGACAAACTGGAATTGAAAATATCAAAATTGAAATATAGTTTTTAGGCTAGTAGTTTCGTAGTTGAATCGTTTTAAATCAGTTTTTTTTTTTTTTTTTTTTTTCTGTGTTCCATACTCGGGACAACAGGGTTAACATCTTTATCGACTTTACGAGCGTGTCTCTGTACAAGTATCGAGAATACGGCGACAGGAAGGAAAATTCGAATTTTCTTTTAACGATAACTGCAGAAATTCTCGGGCGCTCATTGTCTAATTTTTATTGTCAATAAACGGTCAGACACATGAATTTATAACTCATGCGATGCGTCAACAAACGAGAGCGGACAATTTGACAATTTGCTATCGTAAAAAAACAAATTGATATCAGTTTCTAACGCGTCTGTCCTGTTATTGACAACGAATTTCGTCATAACATTGTCAAAGTGGTCTGCGGATCCACTCGGCTATCGCCTGCTTTGACAGTGTTATGACGAAATTCATGCTTAATAACAGGACACACGCATGGAAAACTGACGTCAATTTGTTAAATTTTGTTTGTGCCAAGATGACCTGTCTGGGTTTGGGTTTTGCCAGATCAAATCAGTGAGTGAATTACAGTGCGGACACTCGAACCATGAACGCTATGGCTTTATTTTCACTTTATTTGTACTTTTTTTTCACTTATTTTATTATTTTTTTTTCCGAACTAGCCAATCACAGTCGCGAGTCGATGCAACGGCCGAGACTTTTTTCCTCCTTATTTTCAAAGTGGTGCCATGATTTCAAACAACGGCGGAGACATTTTTCCAAATTTTTTCCGATTTTTTATCAATCACGGTTTTTCCGCTTCTTTACAATGGCAGGATATTTCACCAGTGAAACTATAACGGCGCTTTCTGACGGAAATATTAAGCACTTAATGACTGGCCACAAGGGAAACAGTGAGTTTTGTTTCCCCGAGACCCTCAATGTTCCCCGAGGCGAAGCCGAGGGGAACATTGAGGTCGAGGGGAAACAAAACTCACTGTTTCCCGAGGGGCCAGTCATTAAGTGTTTTGTTATACCTCCCGACTCAAATATAGAAAAAGCTCCGAAAAATTTGATTCGCTTGACGCCATCGCATAAACTGGCCGCACTCGCAAAATTGAGCGGCTACCAAAACCAACCTGTCCTATCGAAAAATCACGATAACAGTCTTTTTCTTTGCAGCTAACAAAAAATATAGACAGTGCTAAAGTTGCTTTGGCGTCTTCTAATGCTTAACTCGAGCATTTTGAGTTTGATTTGATCAGGAGCAGCATATTTTGTTGTAAAATACACAAGTACTTTCCTACCTGGCGACGGCGATCGACGAGCGAGTTGACGAACGTGGGCAACCCATTTTTGGCGCCAAACCAAAAGCTTGGAGACACAAAACGTTCATATTTTCCCTTTTGTTAATCTGCACGATATGTTTTTGCGACTATAAATCCCTTTTCTTGAATAATGAATGCCGTCTCTAATGAGGAACTTTGTCCTACTTCAATGGCTTTTCAACATCAGGCCGACTGGTACACAAATTTCCCGCGGTTTCAAGGTGCACAACTTGATCACGTGCAAGTCCAAAGTTCAAGGTGTTGTTTCCCTAGGGCGTCATTGAGATTTGTTCGCCCTAGGGAGTCATTGAGTTTTGACCAATGGCACGTGACACGTTCTCCTCCAATCAGGAAACGTATTTGAGTTGGGAGGTATAACAATACTACTTGTTTCATTTAAAAACATGGAACAAATGAAATGCAACATATTTATTTCGGCTGCAGACGTAAAACAACATCAGGAACACTGAACTAATGAGTCAATCGATTTTGCCATCTTCATTGAACTGCAACACTCGTGTTTTCCCACCACCGTGGCTATAAATAGCTTGCGTGCAAGAGACCAGATCTGGAGATAAGCTGTCAATCATGATGTTATTCCTAATTTGAAGCATCTAGTTTGGAAACAGCTTCGCCAGTTATCGATTATGATAGTCACCGAGTTCCAGAATTGGTGAGCCATCTGCTCTTTCTACTGCTAAAGCCTCATCGAAAAAGTTCAGCATTTCCATTCCATTAGACGCACCCCGTAAAATATTGTAGTAATCATATGGAGTGAAGCAGGTTTAGCACTTTAGCGTGTGCATGTAGCACTTATGTCCAGGATTGAACGCAGTTACAAATTTTGCGATTTTTCGTTAAACTCTACAAGAAATACAAAAATCTGCTGCCTCCACGATTTTTCGGTACGTTGTGCTGAAATTTACAATTTTATGCTAATCGACCAGCAAGCACCGGCTTGCTGATTTTACAAAATTTACAAAATTTACGATTTTTTGCTACCTTCACGATTTTTCAATAAGTCATTGTGAAATTTGCGATTTTTTACACTTCTTTGTAATGCAAATTCCACCTACTAGTGCCGACCTGCGGATTTTACAAAATGTGCGATCGATTTTTTCGCAGTTAACATAACACAAAATGACCGCCAAAGACGAGAAGCATGTTTTTGTTCTCTCTGGAACGATTTAGCGGGATGAAAATATGTTATTACTGCATACATGTAACACACAAAACAAGATAACAAGCTGTATGTTTCTCTCGTTCTAAGGCGTCTGTTGTTGACCGAGTACCGTATTAAAAACGGGTTAAGAGGAAAGTGAGCGGAATGATATGAAATTAACATAACGCAAGCAAAACATAACACGAGATAAGCGTTTCTTGTTCCCTGAGTATTTATTCCAGCTTCTACTAAGCGTGCGTGTCAATAGAAAGATAAAACGAGAGGAGAGGAGAATATTCCATTCCACTGAACACACCTTTTATTAACCGTGTAGCGAAGCACTCATTCAACAAGTAAGCTTCTTATTCTAAAACGCTATCAGCGATATTTTAGCCCACGCCAGTCTTTAGGATTAAAAGCGCGCCAGGAAAATATTCCCCCATTTAGATTATTGTAAAACTCCTCCAACCTTAGTTAAAGCCAGTTTCGGGAAAAGGACCGATGTGAGATTAACGAAACACAAGAATGGACAACATACTGTTATGGTTCGTTCTCAAAGCGTTCGTTCTATGCAGAATAAAATGAGTATCGAAAGCATACTTTGGACAAGTATTTCCCAGCCTGCGTCGCAGACGCAACCTATCGCGGGTTACTCATTTACCGTACCGTACTCAAAGGGTGATATTCAGTTGGCTTGTATTAAGGGAATCAAGAATCGAACATTCGAGGCCCATACATCAGTCTAAAGCGTCTTATTCGAAAAGTGCTTTCAGCTATGTTTAATTTTAGCGTACGCCAATCTTCGGCGGAAGAAAAATATTCCACCATTCTACAAACTCGTCGCAACGTATAAAGTTTGTCCTAAAACTACTCTAACTGAGTCTTAAGCGAGCTTTGGGAAAGGTCACAAAAGAGTAATTCATTATATAACATGAACCTACCGTTTTAAAGGACATTTCGCGACTCTAACATGACGACATGCCTGTTGATACCGAAAGGTCAGCGGTATGACCTTCGGACGCCATGTTGCTTGTATTTTCCTTAGTGTTTCCTTCCTTTTTCTTACTTTTGGGCATAATGACTGTGTATATCGGCATACCTATGAAGTGTTTGTACTAGGGACCATCAGATTGCTTGTAAGTAATCGCTTTGTCGATTTTCTTCCACTTCGTTGCCTTTAATTTCAATTTCTTACGCGTTTACACCCTCCATATTTGTAGTTGCAGAAATCATCATACCTATCTGTATGCTGCATTCTTTATTGGCAACCTTCATTAAAGGCTATGGAAACTTCACTTCAGAGAAGTCTATATTAAGTGGCTACCCTGTTTTGCGTGGACCTGTGAGTTTAATAGTAAATACTAAAGTTCGTGTTGGAAGTACTTTGCAAATTTGCAGAAAGCTTCCGTGGAATAACCTTTTTTGCAAGTTGTAATCCATGAGAACTGAAAAACGCAACTTATTTCCACGTACAAAAGAGTTCTCCGAACGTCCATGCCCCTAGTAAAGGACATTCCACTGTTGCAAACAGTCAATAATCATGAAATGTTCATACTTTTGGTTTAATTGACCTTGCTTGTCCCACTAGGGATGAAGCGAATAATTTGAATGGAATTCTAGTTTGATGTGGGGTGAGGGTGAAATGTTCTTCACTTTAATGTTTTCGTTTATCTTACATTTACTATTTAGGCCTATCAAAAGATACATAAGATATAATCCATGCTTTTGTGAATTGACCTACATGTAGATATTACAGTTTGGGTTATTTTCATCAAGGACTTTCATCTGACCCTTTGAAAAATTTCCTTCGATTTCATTGATGGGCTAGCGAATTCTCATAAATATCGCAGTTTCCCTAAATTTCATTGATTTTGTCTATGGTCTTGCGAATTTCATCAAATTTTGCACTTTTTGTAACCCTTCGAATATATTTCATTGATTTTGTAAGTGGTATTGCGAATTATCGTAAATTTCGCATTTTTCGTAAATTTCGTAATTTTCACAATTTTCGTAACTTTCGATGGGCCTTCCTGCAACGCTGTGAATATATTTCGTTGATTTTGTAAGTGGTATGGTGAATTATCGTAAATTTCGCAGTTTTCGTAATTTTCACAATTTTTGTAACTTTCAATGGGCCTTCCCTGCAACCCTGTGAATAAATTTCGTTGATTTTGTAAGTGGTATTGTAAATTATCGTAAATTTCGCAGTTTTGGCAAATTTCGTAGTTTTCGTGACTTTCGATGGGCCTTCCCTGCAACCCTTGTATATATTTCGTTGATTTTGTAAGTGGTATTGCCAATTATCGTAAATTTGGCAGTTTTCGTAAATTTCGTATTTTCGCATTTTCGTAACTTTCGATGGGCCTTCCCTGCAACCTTTTGAATAAATTTCGTTGATTTTGTAAGTGGTATTGTAAATTATCGTAAATTTCGCAGTTTTGGCAAATTTCGTAGTTTTCGTGACTTTAGATAGGCCTTCCCTGCAACCCTTTGTATATATTTCATTGATTTTGTAAGTTGTATGGTGAATTATCGAAAATTTCGCAGTTTTCGTGAATTTCTTAATTTTCGTGACTTTCCATAGGCCTTCCCTGCATCCCTCTGAATATATTTTGTTGATTTTGTAAGTGGTATTGCGAATTATCGTAAATTTTGCAGTTTTCGTAAATTTTGTAGTTTTCGCATTTTTCGTATTTTTGATGGGCCTTCCTGCAACCCTGTGAATAAATTTCGTTGATTTTGTAAGTGGTATGGTGAATTATTGTAAATTTCGCAGTTTTCGCAAATTTCGTAATTTTCGTGACTTTCGATGGGCCCTCCCTGCAACCCTTTGAATATATTTCGTTGATTTTGTAAGTGGTATTGCCAATTATCGTAAATTTGGCAGTTTTCGTAAATTTCGTAATTTTTGCAATTTTCGTAGCTTTCGATGGGCCTTCCCTGCAACCCTTTGATTAAATTTCGTTGATTTTGTAAGTGGTATGATGAATTTTCGTAAATTTAGCAGTTTTCGTAAATTTTGTAATTTTCGCAATCCTTGTAACTTTGGACAGGGCTTCCCTGCAACCTTTTGAATAAATTTTGTTGATTTTGTTAGTGGTATGGCGAATTATCGTAAATTTCGCAGTTTTCGTAGCTGCGTTCAATCCTGGACATTACTCGCATGTAGTTCGCTTTCGAGGCGACTTCGATGGCAGGCTCGCCGATATATGAATTACCGTACACATGATTTCCTGAAGTAATTTTGATAGCGGACTCATCAAAACAGTGAAGTGTAGTACAGTCTAGTTGCGCAATTTGATCAAGAAAATAATCTTTATAGTTGATGTTTACGTCTGACAATGAGTCCGTCGGTAGTTGCCTATAAAGTTTTTTCTTCGTCATAAAACAATCCTCCCGAACGCACTTTTTTATTGCACTTTGAGATGGCAAAAGATGAGGTGGCGAAACTCCATCCAGCAATAAGCACTGTTGAAGTTCAGATGATTATGTGCTGGAGCTGCACAATTTCTCGGATTCAATGTAATCAACAACGTCTTGTGTTTTCGCGTCGGAGGGAGAGACGTGTTGTTGTCCACATAGTTATGAACAACTTTATTGACATAGCCAATACTAGCTCGCGCTGTCCCTGAAATTTGTCTTTGGGAAAATCCCTGGTGGTTGACAGAGATCAAGAATTCTCTCTCGATAAATATTTGGTAAAGCGCTTCCATTGTCGTAGATGCCTTGTTGTTGCTGCATGATTAATCCTGAGATTACACTGACCTAATTATTTCAAGAAAAATAATAGAAAGTCATATTTCGCTCCCCAAAAGAGCTTAAATTCAACAAAAGTATCTAAAAATGCATCTGTTTAGATGGGCATTTCGCGGTGAACTGAAAACCCGAGTCTGACTTCAGTGAACGCAAATTAATTCCCGCCAAAAAAACCGCTAACGGTATTTGAAACGCATGTATAACCGAGCACCGAAAAGCGTCTCAAACGTGTAGCGTAGAACGATAAAGACACGGAAAAAAGGAGAAAAAATGTCTGTGCCATTGCTTCGGTTCACAACTGTGATTGGTTAGTTCTGGAAAAACATAAAAAATAAGTACAAAATAAGTGAAAAAAAAGTGGAAATAAAGTGAAAATAAAGTGAAAATAAAGCCATAGCGTTCATGGTTCGAGTGTCCGCACTGTAATACAGCTGTTTCCAGTGAACATCCCAAAGCCTAGGCGATCGTGTTCGTGAACATATATATCGTGAGCTCGAACAAACGTTTAAATAACATCATACTGGAAAAGACGATTGAATATAATACTACTCAGCCTCAAAATGCTACGGCGAAAGAATGAGATCGAGAGCACATTGAAAGAAGGACCAAAGTCTACATTGCCTGCTCACGTGCTCACATGTTCGTCACATCAGTGTCTCACTTAGACCCTACGGTACCAGTTTACTGGCCGTGACATAGTTAATAACTATGCCGTGACATGCCCCTGCAAAAATTAAGCGGGGTGGCCATTTTTGTGCCCTTACAGGAATGTGGACCTTACACAGGGCACCTAACTCTCCATAGTCACGCAGCAAAATTAGGCTTGCGTTCCACTTCGTCGAACGCAATAATACGGCATCTCGCCACCCCATTCTCAATTTCTATTTTAATCCAGTGAAACATTCATAACAGGTCGCGTGACCCATCTTATCAATACTTAAAGCCAAACGTGAGTTGACGTCGTTATGTTTTATATTATGACCAAGTTTGAAGGCGTTTTGGTGAATTACTGAAAAGGTATGGCTCCGGGGTATGGCTGTTTTCAGATTTTATGCCAATTAGGCTGTGAGCCATGCCTCAGCATGCTTGAGTACTTTTCAACAAACTCGATCCTAGCCTTGTGACACGCACGTACATGATCCGGAAATTCAAAATGCTCTGGTTTCCAAACAAAGCAAGCTATTTAGCTGTAACAACAACAACAACAACAACTTTATTGACCCTTACACTTGACAGAAATTAAATTAACATGAAATAAGAATTAGAACTGAAAGGGTGTTGGCTTCCTCTTCTGTAAAACTGTAAATAGATATAACTATGCCGCCTCTTATGTCCGATGAGGATAAAAACTTTGGCAGGGACCGTGCAGCAAGTTTTCGAGTGGGGGGCTAAAGAAGAATGCGTGAAGGATTTTTTTTTTCGGGGGGGGGGGGACATACTTGTTCATTTCTATTCAATTTCTCTTAAGTGGCGGAGAATGCTATTAAAACGATAAAGCTATTGATTTTTTCCACATCTTTAGTGATGTCGCTATCAGGTCGGAAAATTCACCATCACTAAATCGAAATATCATAGAGTGTTATGTTATACTACTGATATCAGCCTTTAATTACTATAAATAAGCCAGAATCCAACGATTTTGCTTGAGCTGCCTTGAACTCAACGCTGTATAATTACTGAGCAATTATTGCACGAGGCTGAGTATGATATGAAGAATTATGCAGCCGAAGGCTTGAGCCAGGTGGATAACACCCTCCGAGATCTGTATATCTTCATATCATACGAAAGCCGAGTTCAATAATTGTTTAATTATTCATTCAAAATATTTACACGGCAAAACATAACGGTAACTGACAATAATTTAGTGAATGATATTAAAGTTGCTGTACATCATTTACTCGAAAAGTCCCAAAATTACGCTTTCTCTTTGTGTTGCGGTCGGTAAATTCGTTTGCGATGTCAATGGTGGAAAGCCTGTCCGTTCTTTCTTTGTGTATGTTTAAAACTGTCAGGTAACTAAATCGTTCCTCGTTCATTCTTGAACGGAGCCATGTTTTTAGCCTCCGGGCAGTCGAAAAGGCCTTTCACCGGCTGCACTGGTTGCTGGATTTACGAGAATCAGCTTACATAACGTGATAACTTCTTTTATCATTTCCCGTTCTGGGTTGGGTAGCTCTTTAATTTTTATTATGATGTCGTCAAAACAAAAATAATCACAATCCTTCAGCAACACTTGTAAAATTTCCATCTGGGGGGTTAACACTAAAATATTAACATCATCGTTGTACAGTTTTTCCATAAACTTTAGCTCTTCGGATTTGTCCTGCGAATTGAGGGTCTTAATTAAGAGAGACTCCATCTTTGCATACGTATCAAAGCTTGGCTGGTCGAACCGCTGGTCAATAGCGTTCATCATCAAGTCAATAGCTTCAAAGTATATTCGCCTGTAATAGTCTTGTGCGGTCACAGGATATGTTGGCTCTCCAGTGCCAATTTCAATTCTTCTTCGTGCGCGAGTTCTCCTTGGTAACATCGGTCCACTCATGGAGGGATAGCATTTACTTTTCAGTAAAACTACATCATAAAATGATCTGAAGCTCGTATCGTTTCGCATCTTCTGCAGAACGTCTTTTGTAAGACAAGCTACTCGTTTGCCACTTAGAGCTGACATCTTTGTTTCCTGTAAGGTTCTTGATAAGTTATCTGTGTGAGAAAACAGCCGCTGTCCTAAATTCAACCCGAAAAAGAAGTCAAAAGTGTTCATTTCCGCTTGGCATCCAATGATCCTTCCACGTATATCGGACTGGAGTTTCTCATCAAGGGAAATTGTCCACTCCTGAAGAAGAGCTGCATAATTGTCTAGGATTCGCTGAAAACAGCTTGCGCGTACTGTCCAATTCAATTCTTCTTGGTGCGCGAGTTCTTGCTTACCTACTAGTCCATCTAGTGGGGCAAAGGCCAAGTATGCCCTTGGCTTCAGATTCAGGGCCTTCTAGGTTTTCTTTTATTTCCCCCAGAAGATTTTCTCGTCTTGGTGAAAACTTTATGAGGGAAAAGTTGCTCCCCCCCCCCCCTCCCCCAGCCCCTCCCTCTGCGCGGTCCCTGTTTGGTGGATCTTTAGTTTTAGATTTTGGAAAGTGATGACGTCACGTGAAAACGATCTATTAAGAACCCGGGGCCCGGGATTAAGAAGAACCCTGTCGAACTAAAATATTGTGAAATGTCAAGTTCCAATAAGGACTTTAATCTGATGAAACTTAAACCTCAGAAGGAAAGGTATTACCTGATTTTGAAATATGATTACGTCACATGAAAACCAAGAATTGTGGCGCCTGGCCCGGTTGTGATTAGAACTGTTTGCAAGCAGCAGGCCTGGGGCAGTAGGTAGATTCTTATCACAGATATCATATTATTTGTCCTCGTACGTTTTTCTCCTGAGTCGTAGCTATGCCTCGAGAAAGGTACCGTGATTTCTCTAGAAACACTCTTACGCTTCTTGCAGCTATCTGATCGAGCTTATGTTTCTCGAACTCGATGTATGGATTATAGATTATAGATTATTCCTCGTTTCCGTCGTTCTGGCGCCGCATCCAAATGTAGTTTATTTTTTGATCCCCGCCGTATGTACTTTGTGTATCTGGTATTCATCGAAAGAGCGTAACTATGGTTTCACGAGATCCATTAGACCAATCACGGTGCGCGAAACAACGACCATTTGCAAGAACCAATTAGAGGCTACTATAGAAAACCCCGGTAACGCGGGAGGTGCGGACTTTTGATACTTTTGGTCTCTGGTTCATCTGCAACGCGCCTTTGCAGTTGAATCAGTTTTTCTTTGCATAAGACTTTACGTGTTGTGAAGTAATAAGACATAAGACAACGTGTTATAAGACTTGGCGTATTGTAAAGACTCAAGTAGTTTAAGGCCTGGGCCAAAGGCTTTTACCGGTAAAAATAATTTAGTGGTTATATTTTTGAAAGCATAAATGGAAATGAAACCAGATTTACCACACAGTTAGGTTTAAACGTCCTGAACATTTTAAAGGAGAATTGGTACTTCTGACAGGTCACGTGACATGTTACGTAACGTTTAGCGGAAAATAGCCATTATTTGAGGAATTGGTGGCGGGTTTTAGTAACATCATGCGGCAAAAACGCGTTTTAGATACAGATCAATCATTTTCATCCACTCACGTTTGGAATGACCGTCCCTCTTTTCTTAGAAAAATTTTAAAGCGTGAAAGGTCGTCTTTTTGACACTGACCTTTGATCATCTATATCTTCCACAAACGAAATCAAGGAAGATCATTCCAAAAGTAGCAAGGTAAATAATTTCAATTTGCTTCGAAAATGCTCATTTATTAATCAATAGACCGAAAATTCGCCATCAATTCGCAGATTTACCAAAATTTAACAAAACGGTCACGTGACATGTCACGTGGTCAAGAAAATACGTCAAGGCAAGGCGGGCCGCCGAGTTTTATCTTCAGGGAAAAGTTCAGCTTGGTAAAACAAATATAACAAGAGATATAGCTGTCCAACCATATTTCTACTTTACATTCCTGACCCACGCCTTAAACGGCTTGAGGATGTCAGTGTAAGTTTCATTTCACAGAAGGATTTCACCCAAAAAAAATGTTAACAATACTTACGATATTGCACTACTTTGCGCTGAAGACAGCAAGTGAAGAAACCGAAAGCCAGGCAAATCAGGAGCTGTCTTGAAACAGTTCTCATTTCTGCAGATATCCTTTTTCTTTCATTAGAAATGTTTTTTATATTTTTTTCAGTGTGCCTTTTTAGGCCTGCCGCACCTAATCAGCTGTGCAATTAATTTGCATACGTCAGAATAAATTACTTACGTGTATAATTAACGTTTATGAGCCGCGTTAAGCGGTTAATCTATAGTTAATAAGCCTCCTCATCCAACCAAAAAGAGCCAGCGTGTAGGAACGTTTTTAAAAAGCGCTTATATTATTTAGTCTTATTTACAAATCCAAGTTCAGATAACATTATGTAATGTTTAAGTAACATATTTGTTTTAGTTTTTGCAGGAGCCATAATCGGGTAAGTGCTGTGATCCGCGCGCAGATGGAACAGTTTTGCTATTTTAACCTTGACGACACATAACTGCGCGTGATCAAAAGACTGGCGAGATAACACTTGTTGCTGCCATATTGCCTTGGCTTTTGGCTGCAACCAGATTTTGTTTGTCTTGTTCAGTTCATGATCAGTGCTTTCCATGGTTGCGTTGACCGTCTGATGACTCGTTTCTACAAACGCTTTAGCAACTTATTGGTGGTTTGCATCGAAAATAAGAATCGTCACCATTCAATAAATGAAGTCAAGAATCAGGTATATGATAGATGATTGATAGACAAAGAACCTCCCCAAGATTTAGGTCTGTGCGATTTTTCATTCCCGCGTTATTCGGAAAAGAGTTTCACCTAAATTTATAGAGCTTTGTATGGAAACGCCATGTTGGTGCCCTTCCGATGGGCACCAACATGGCAGCCGTAGAGCAACAGAAACATCTGTCATTGAGTTTTGCCATTGAAACGAAAAATTATTACTCTAGAGCTCTGACACATTGAAAGAAATACTTCTTCTAGTGCAAGAACTGTTCAGTTAGCAAAAACGTTGGCGATAACTGCTCTTTTGACCTACACGAGATCCTTCTCGGGCCGCCATTTAATGTCACGCAACGCGTAAACTTAGAAATTCAAATGTCTTCTATAAAAAATCGAGGAACCCTGTCGAGCTTAAACGTCGTAAAACGTCAAGTTATGATAGGGTCTTATATCAGATGGCACTAAAACTTCAGTAGGATTGAATAAAATGATGACGTCACATGAAAACAAAGAATGGCTGCATGGCAACAAGCGAGCTGAAACCGCCACCGACCAGCGGACTTCCCAATGAAATCAAGATGGGAAACAAAATGGCGGCCTTGGTTTCATCGTACTCTGGTTTTGCTGGAAATCTTGTGCATTTGCCAACGGTTGAACAGCTATCTCCACGTGTTTTACGAATTCTAGGATGCAATCCTAGTCCTATGACGCTTCAAGGAACCAACACGTATCTTGTAGGGACTGGCAGAAGGTATTCAATTTCCCGTCTAGAAAAATTATATAAGACTTATGTACCGGTCAGTTCCAAAACCGCCCATCCCCCCCCCCCCCCGGGCAAACCCAGGGGCATTTGACTTTTTTGAAAAAATTTGGTCAAATTCCTCGCTATTGTGCCAGATTAGACGGTCAAATGCCCCACCCGTTCGAGCTTCAAGTAGGGTCAAATATCCCACCCTCCAGGGAAAACAGAATCGCTTACCGTTGGAAACAAACGGAATCGCTTACCTTTGGAAACAAGTTCTGCAAAATTTTCAGACACTACGAATTTTTTTGTCAGCTTTTCTTCGCCCCACGCTTTAAACAAAGGCATATTCCACGATATAACTATATAAAACGACAACAACAGCAAAAGCCCACGTGGAATCGACAAGAGCAATGACCCGAGAACGCGGCTCACGTGCTGAATCAAAGAATAGACCATTTTACATTTGCCCACTTAGTGACTTGGCCTTTGAATGGCACCGAGGCTGGAGGTGACCTTGTTTTGATACAGGCCCTACTGCTTTTGTTGTGTAAATCAAGTTGTTCTTATGCTAACTAGTTAGCATTTACATGAGAAAAGCAGAGAGGTCTGTATCAAAGCAAGATCAACTCCAGCCTCACTTGTATTCATGGCCAGGTAACTAAGCACACAACTGTAAAATGGCCTATTGCGAAACTCCTATTGTTTCCGGCCGCTGACACACATTTTGACAGGAAAGTCAAATGCCCCACCGGGCGGGCCTCATTTTGGGTCAAATTCCCCACTGTACGGAGCTTAACACGAGTCAAATGCCTGGGGATTGCCCATATTTTTGTATTCCTTATTTATTTTATTTCTCCAGCAAGTCGATTCGCTTACATCGAGATCGTTTCTCTTACAGACCAAAGTCGTTTTGCCTACACGATCTGAGTCGATTTACAACCCGTGAGCAGTTCAGTAGCTTACGTGTAGCTGTACCCTCCCCCCGAGGAAAAACGGGAGGGAGGGAACGTCTACAAAAAGCTGACACAAATCGTGTTATGTGACGTCAAGCTTTTGCATGGAATATATAATGGTTTCTTATTGGATAAAGGCAGCAAGCAATACTTTCGAGAATACTTATTGGCTAAAATAGATTTGCCTCGTTCTCATGACCGGTGCTAAATATCACTAGTGGCGGACGGAATGTCGGAAGCTACACGAAGTCGGGTAGCGTTCAACGCAGCTATAAGAGGTTTCCAAGCCGGGTTTGCTAGACGTTTGGAATAGAAAAATAAGACATACAATGGCATATGCAACACACAACACAGTCAACAGACTTGTGCGTAAAGAGCTACATTTGAGTCATGTGGTACCAGAATGATCAAAGGAGGAATAAACCTATACATCAAGCTCCAGAAACATAAGCTCGATCAGATAGCTGCAAGAAACGTAAGAATTTCTCTAGAAAAGCCTATAGCTTTCTCAAAGTAAAGCTACGGTATCTCCGAAGAAAAACGTACGATGGTAAATATGATACCTGTGATAAAAAGAATCTATCTACTGTACATGCAAACAGTCCTAATCACAGCCTAGCCTGCAGTGCAGGCGTATTTAGGTGGCGCGAGTGTACATTTTCGTATTAGGCCGCCATCTTGGATTTGGTAACTGTGGAGGATTGGGGCGAGGAAATATTTCCCGAGGGAGGAGGCGTTAAGTTTAGAAAATGGGCCAGGGGGAGGCGGGGGGGAGGTTATTTTCGCCCCACCCCCCGCCCGACATCCCCTCTGCACCAATCCTCCTCTACCGGTCAAGCATCCAAGATGGCGGCAACGAAAACCCGATATATTCGTTCCGCTCCTAAATAACGCCTGCACTGCAGGCTAATCACAGCCGAGCCAGGCGTCACAATATAGAATGCAAGGCGGTAAGCAACACGTTCACAATAAACGTCATATTTTTCCCCTCAAAAGCAAATACGTGGGGACTTAAAACACATAAATTATTGGAATATCAGCCAAAACAATGCACTAACACATGGCAAATATTATAGTGGTGTCAAACTCGACAAAGTGACATGCAGATATAAACAGCCGAAATCATGCAGACCTGTGACCTCTGTCTTAAAAAAATTGCCATAGCACGATCTGACTACGCGGCTCTAATTTCTCCTTATAACACAACACGAAGAAACGCCCTTCATAAACAAGAATGAAGCGACAAAAAGGTTGAGAGACCCAAAAGAAAACGGCAAATGAAAATGCCACGAACCATAGGAGTCGTGTAAACCGTCAACCCCCTTTTATGCAAATTTTTCAGCTGGAAAACAAGGCCAGCTTTCTTCAAAGTTGTGACGTAGTTGATCCCCCAAATTTTTGTAATTCTCCCACGTTCTGCAGGTCCTGCTGCAAATTATTTCTCCTCTTGAGGAGACCATGACACTACCTACAAATGTACTCTGATGCAGCGTTCATATGGAACTCCAAATTTGCGAGCACGATGTTTACATCAAAGATTGTCTTCTTGCTTCGAACCAAAATTGCTCGTAATCCTTTTCAATATCTTTACTGAAACAATCTACACTTGAAAAGGGACAGTGACTTGCAAAAAAGCTCCAAACAATAAATATTTACAAGGCCTTTGTCTGCGTGAGGACAAGAGTACTGACGCTCTTTCGCGGAAAATATAATTTGTTTACATAACTTACATAAATTACTTTGACGTCACATAATGCGATTTGTGTCAGCTTTTCATAGACGTTCCCTTCCCTCCCGTTTTTCCTCGGGAGAAGGGTACGGCTACACGTAGGCTGGCAGTTCAGGAGTTTGTTTCTCTTACGCCAAACGAGAGAGAAACCACTGCGAGCAACTGTCTGCTTTCCTATTGAGTATGCGCGGACTCGTCATGCCCCACGTGATGTATTTAATGTCAATTTCATTTGTCAATTAATTTTTTGCTAGAAGTGTTTCGGTACAAAAGAACTCAAATAACGATACATGTTTCTTGTTTACAAACATTGACGTCATGTTTCTTTTGATATTCAAATTCGCCAGCCACTGAACAATAGCATGCATTGTTTCAACAGCCAATAAACCTCTGGTTGGCACATTAATGACAATTGGTGACGTAACGAGAAACATCGCTATATATCTCACCAAAAGTGCTGACAAAAGAATGATTCAAACCTTTGTTGAAGTACTGTATATACTGGCTTGTTTGTGGCTTAAGTATCAAACCTTAATTTAAGGCTTTCTTGCCCTCTCTCGAGTGGGATTGGTGAGCTCATTGAAGACAACACTCCAAACACCAATTTGAAACAATATGAGTATTTATTATGGTCGAAAGAAGGTTTGTAAAAACTCTTTCAAGCAACTGAAAATCCAGTTAGTGTTCATTTAAAAGATTTCATAACACTATTAACTAACACACTGCAAGTGCATACCTGCCAACCCCTGGTAAAGGAAAATCTGGAGACTACAAAAAAATAGTGAGATTCTATCTTTTTCCCGATCAAACCCCTCTTCCATCCAGGAAACTTAGACACCAACCCCCGGGGGCCACTCCCTTACATGGGCTATATAGGTATGTGCGGCCCCAAAAGGTATAGTTTTCAGCCGTTTTGGTCATAAATAGGGTATCAAGTTTAGCTGATTTTGGCCATTTTGGTCATAAAGAGGGTATGGTTTTTGTACTCTAGCCTTGATATTGGTATGTTTTTTAGAAGAAGCCACTTTTTCATCATCATTGAATAGAAAATCAACGAAAACCCTTCACAAATTATGTTTATGTTAATTTAACATTGGTTTGAACTAGGGAACTAATTATAATGCAGGTCTGAAACAGGATTTTGATGTGCATGTAAGTATCGCGTCATAAACAGGGTTTCAAATTTTTGGTCAGGTCATAAGTAGGAGAGGCAAGATCGCAGATTTTGGTCATAAATAGGGTAAGGGTTTTGGGAAGTAGGCCACACACCCCCACCCAATTTTTGTGGGAGCACCCACCTGGGCACTAACCTCATTCCCAGGACCTACTCCCCTTTAAAAAATGACAGACAGACGCAGAGAAAAATGATGAGTTATAATGAACACGAGCAAAAGTCACAGCTCGGTACAAGAAAGTAGTAAGAAGTACATGTAGTGTTTTTCTTCATTAGTTTTTCACTTTATGGCACCAGCATTCCTCGTTAATATTCCATTTTTATTCAACGACTTAATTTGTTCCATTTCAGGAAACATTTTCCCAAAAAACCTAACCTGCGATCAGGCGTCCCTTATATTTTTTGTCGTGGCGGGAAGGTGCGCCTGATACAATTACTTGACTATTTGTCTGCCGCCCCCTAATTGATCATTCATTCCGGATAACCAAGCAGAATTACCGGAAGTCTTGCGTGTTGTCGGCAGATCGGATCGAAATCCACCAATCACAGCCATTAGTGTGGCCTTCTGACCTTCTTTACGTCATGCTAGCGGGCTGTGATTGGTGGATAATATGTGATTGGTGGATAATATGTATGATTGACGGAAATTTTGGAAACATTTCCGCGGGTGTTTTGTTTTCCAAAGTCGTGTATCAACGAAAATGGTGGTAATACATATATAGCGCTCTTGCCTAATCCCGTCGGTAGCACCGCCAAAATATCTCTCCCATGGCATGCGCTTCTATGAATGCATTCTATTTGTTCATCATTGAGAGTTTTGTGAACAAAACTCTGAAGAGAAGCATTTAAAGCTGACAAAAACTCGCTCTCTTCACTCGCCTCAACAGACATCATGATGGAATTCATCAGCACGCGGGATTTTTTTACCGGAAATCACACCGCTGCAAAGGTAACCAATCATGGCTCAGTTCTAAGTACCTTTTGTTTCTTGACCAATCAGAGAAAAGTCCAGATTCTGGACTAGCAACAGACAATTAGTCAAGTAATTGTATCAGGCGTACCTTTCCGCCGTGACAAAAAATGTAAAGGACGCCTGATCGCAGGTTACAAAAAACCATGAGATTGGGAGCCTCGTCGTGAGACCGTGAGAAATGACAAAAAATCGTGAGACTCATGGCAGAACCGTGAGAGTTGGCACTGTCTGCAAGTGAAGTGAAGTGTTGGCCGATTTGAAGAATCTCCAGTGGAAACGAAAATTGGTCCAAAAAAATCTCAGATTCCAAGAAATTAGGGGTGAAATTACAGTGTTTGACTGAGGAGATGGCTTTTGGTTTGAGTTATCAGTTTGTGCTGAGTTTTAGTTTGGCACGGAGGCAAAATATGGCATGATCCTAATTACCCTTTCTTTCCAATTCCTTTGTCATGCATTAACCCAATATATGCACGCTGAGCATAAACCCATTTTTTTTAAACAAAGATGACTTCTGAAATTTCAGAAGAAGGACAACTCGAATCCCGTGCATAACAAAACAAAAAGTCGACACACATACAGTATCATTTTTTTTATACATGGGGGTTCTAGCTGGTGATATCCAATATTTAGATAAGTGTTTTAGTGTTTAGTTTTAAGTATTAATTTTAGTCATATAGTGTAGGCGAATTGACTTCAAATGTAGGCGAATCAACTTGATCTTGTAGGCGAAACGACTCAGGTCGTGTAGGCGAAACGACCTCGATGTAGGCGAATCGACTTGTAGGCAAAACGACTGGTTACCCATGGTGTTGTTGATGTATGTAACGTACATACGCTTTGCCAGAAATCTTTACAGACTGAGCATGTTAGGATTTAACTGATGATAGTTTACACCAATGGTCTGATGTTATTCTGCAGGCGGATATTGATTGACACAGGGAGTGGAGGTTCAAGTGAATATGTAGAACATCTCAAAGAAGTTTTATCAAACAACGAGTCCAGCATACAAGAGATTCTTATCACACACTGGCATCCAGATCATGTAGGAGGAATCCTTGATGTCCTCAAGTGCACAGAAAATCCAGGTCCTAGACAGTATTTCATGTTATGTTAAATTAATTTAAATCTAAACTCATCACCAATAGATGAGTGTGGGGATTGTGCCTAAAAGTGTAGTTGGAACCACAGTCCAGCACATAACAATCCTGCCAGTGGTAACCACAAGGCATCTGTCACACTGAATTTCTCTGTTGAAAATTAGGAACCTCTCGGTTTATACTGCAGCATATCTGGTTGCTTGGTCGAATGAACCAATTTAGACTGCTTTATTAATCTAACAGTGATGTTGATTACGTATACATTAATATTGGTCAAGTTATCGTACAAGTTGAACAGGAGATAATTGTGTTCATTAGACTATTAAGTGTGTTTGAATAGACTTAATTACTTATAACCCTTTTGTCTGCAATCATATGTTTTTTGCATGTGTTAGTTCATAGCTTAGCCTTTCTTGTTTGCTTATAATAAATAAGTTTTAATGTCACTCCTGGTGTGCAGTAGGCATTGGAACTTCTTAGACATTTTTAAAATTATTAAGTAATTTATTGAGGACACTTGGATTATTGAAGCATCGTTTTAAAGTTAGGTTCCTGTCATTGTGTGACAACGAATGTTCATCTGGTCAAACACAGGCCATCTGAGAATTTCAAAGCTTCCGCAGGATGGTGTAGCTGAAGAGATTAATGGAAGCACTGGGAATAAATATAACTATCTCAAAGATGGAGATGAAATAGTGACAGAAGGAGCAACACTGAAGGTTTTCCACACCCCCGGTCACACGACTGACCACATGATACTCTATCTGGTGGAGGAAAATGCAGTCTTTTCAGGAGATTGCATCCTAGGTCAGGGGACAGCTGTAAGTACTCACTATTTACATGTACCATGTTCACACTTACAGTTCTTAACCCTTAGTTGGTTCCTGAGTATGAGAATACGAGCCAGGTGCATGTGAAATAAAAAATGCTCCATCTGGGTCTGGTTTTTTTTTTTAAATAGATTCATTTAAAAACTTTTCTCTTTAAAACAACTTTTTGTAATTAATTCTACCTTGTTCTAAGTTTTTAGTTATTTAAAGATTTTTCTTGTTTTTGTAAAGCCCCTTTGAACATTAGGATACTGGCACAGTAGAAATCTTTTATTATTATTATTATAATTATAATATTATTATATTATTATAATTATTATTATTATTATATTATTATTATTATTATTATTATTGTAATTGCTATCGTAAGTTATTGTTATTGTTAAATTGTTATTGTTGTTATTATTATTATCTTACTTTTATTAATTAAAAACTCCAAAAATGTAGTAGCATTTTTAAGTGTCAACATTTATTTTTTCATATACAGTTGTACATGTAACTTGGTATACCTATCGATAGAGTGCCAACGAGCAAATAATCTATGGTATAATAAGGGGTTTATTAATACAGCATGGCGGATTTTTTGTTCTCTTCTGTTGCAAACGTTGCTGAGAGAAAATCATATCGCTTTCACCGGCCTGTAACATGACACCCCCTGGGGGCAAGGTTGTTTTCGTTCGTCATGCAATCCAGTAGGATATTGAGTACTGTCCATCAGTTTGGCTGAATGTCAAGAGTTTTGCAATGTACTGCTGCGCGGTCGAACTTTCAGTTCGATATGATGGGCAAAGTCAAAGTGAAAGTGAACACGCTAATTTGATTGATCAACATGCTCGTTTAATTCTGTGGCAAACAGGTCTGATCACTGGATTTGCTCCAGTGGTTTGACTGCATGATATTTAACACACTTGTTCAGTTCTGTTCAGAAACGCTGCCGACTGAACCTTCAGTTCGATATCCTAGATTTGAACACTGGATTTGCTCTAGTGGTTCAAGTGATGAACACACTCTTTCAAAAAAACAAGGCTGCCTGATGGAACTTTCAGTTTGATATACATGTAGGTAAAACTCTAGAAGGAATACACTGTTTCGATTCATTAACACGCTCATTCAATTCTGTGGTGAACATGCTGGTTTGGTTTCATGTCAATTTTGTATCTTGGATTTGCTCTTGTCTAACTGTTTTCCTCAACAATTTCAAATTAGAAGAAGAGTTTTGTAAAGGGCACGCTACCCAATTGAACTTTCAGTTCTGAAACTATGAAATAGTTCACAGTTGGATAAACATGCACATCAGCAAAGAAAACACTCGCCTTCCACTAATTAGTATCCACTAAATATTATATATAAATTATATATATATATATATATAGATATATATAAACTATAAAATAAGAGTTGAAAAAAAAATCGGTTAAGAATTACGAATTGCAATGAGCGCAGCCCCTACAGCCATCATCTAGCAGAGAGCTGAGGTCACACTCACATGTACGTATACGGTTTTTAAAACTGGCTAACGATGTAACTGATCTGTCTGCAGTTGTTAGTTTGCTCCATAGTGTAGGTCATAAATAGCGCCACGAATGTTTGCCATAAGTTACTGTCAGTGTTATACCTGGAAACTGAAAAATCGGACTGTCTTAAATTATAGGAAGAGCCATGTACCTGAAAGATTTTACAAATATTCAAAGGACTTAGGTTGTGTTTGACTTTGTCATCAAAATGCATATGTCTTGTAGACGTCTGTTTACTAACGTAGGCAGCTTGATAGTGAGGCCTAGAGGGCAAAAACAAAAAAAGAAATGAATAAACATGGTCATTTCATTTTGTTTGTTTTGTGCCCTCTAAGCTTCACATCTAATCTAAATGTAAATATATCGAAAAAGTCCCATTGGTACATGTAAGTTACAAAATGATAAAATCTATTTGGTGATATGCAGTACTGTAAACATTGCTTAAATAATAACTTGAGGTACCATTCTACAGGTGTTTGAGGATCTCTTCACATACATGAAATCATTAGAGGTGATTTTAAATTTGTCACCACATCTTATCTATCCTGGGCATGGTCCAGTTGTAGATGAAGCTGTTGAAAAAATCAAGGAATACATTGAGCATAGAAACTCGAGGGAAAAACAGGTGTGCTATGTTCTTATCCTCTTGATGGTAAACATCTTTTAGGTGTAATATTGGTAGTAAGATAAGGGCCCAAAGAAAATGTGTGTGCTGATTGGTTAGTAATAATTATAAAATTATTGTATTTTTTACATACAGTACATATTATATAACTTGATAGAAACTAAGAACTACAGACGAGTGTAGTACAAGCTTGGAAAAAGAATGTTAAAGTTTGTTTTGTGGTATTCACTTTTAAAGAACTAGAGAAAACATTTTTTTTTTGTTTTCAAGAGAAAATATTTTAATCTCTTGACAAAAGTTAAAACCTGTTACAAACGGAACCTTCTGCTTTGCCGACTGGGTTGTTCGAAAAAGGTTGATAACACTAGCCTGCTATCCAGCGTGGTTTGTTTTGTTACAATTATCCACTAAATCGAAGGGACAGTCTTTGTGTTTCTATCACTGATTGGCTATTCTACTCACTATCTATTTTGTTTTAGTATAAATCTACTAGCATTTTATCACGAATGCCATTCTCTGATTGGCTACGCTACTCACTATCACTGTGAGAGATAGTGAGTGGCATAGCTGTGCACTAGAGGCCACTTCTTGGTGTTTTTGAGGTGTCTGTTAAGAGGATTTAGATCAAGTTTTGAAGGACTAACTAGTAGATTTATACTAAAACGATATTAGATTATTCACTCTCCATTTCTATGCATGATAGTTGACTTGGGCTGTGCCCTTGTCAATCAATCAATCAATCAATCGGCAATATTTAATTGTCTACTTACACGTAGACCGGGATATCATTGTTTTTTTTAGGAAAACCTGTTAATCGATGTTCCTATCACATTATACTAACTATACAAATACAAGTGGAAGTTTGGGAGAAGAGAAATGCTGTGGGAAAATGAGCTAGGAGGTGACTGATTTCACAGCTTCTTGAAGTTCTCCCAAACTTTCACTATTAAATAGTGTTTCAGTCTAATGTTAAACAATTAGATTATGAGCTTGAGATTTCTATCTTGCACCATGGTCAGCTATCACCCATAGAAATTGAGAGCATTATAACTTATCAACAAGGATGTACTGTAATTCACAAGTATGATAAGTACACTGTCTAGTGTGCAGTACTAGTATTTACTGAAAGTGATGCACACTGATTATGCTGATGTTTCTTCCTACATTAAGACAGTGTAATTATAATTATAACAAATAATTTATCTGCCCAGTACGTTATATACCAAGCAGACAAATAGACATACTTCTATTAAATAAATAGTTATATGATGATGATGATGATGATGATGATGATGATGAAGATGATGATGATGATGCTTTCTCTATTCTAGATACTTGAAACTTTAGGAAAGGAACCTGAAAATGTAATAACTGCCATGGACATTGTCAAGAAAGTCTATGTCGTAAGATATTAAGAATTTTAATTTGCTGTTTTTCTTTAAATATTCATACTGTATATTGTCAGTATATATAATTATACGTATGTAGAGTGTTGGTGAAGTACTTGTTTTTCACTGTCAGGTTCACAGTTGGGTTGCCATTTTGTTTTGGTTTAAGTTTTTTTTTGTTTCAACTTTTATTAATAATATATACATGTAATTTTAGGATCACATCATTGGTGATTGTAATACATGTACACTAGAAAAATAGCTGCAGCAGTGATTTATTGCAAGTAATTCTCATTGATATGTAATTCTTTGGACCTAATAATTTATAATAAGCAAAATATTAATGCCTTAATTAATTTATATTACTTTGAAAATGATTTGTGAAATTATGATAACTAGACAGTATGCAATCAGGTTTTGACTCAAGTTCATGGGAGTTTCGCCAGGAAAATTTGTATCTTTAGCTATTTACTTGACTTCTGTGACCTCAAAGGAGTTTGAGGGTGAAAAATATCACAAGACATATTGATCGTTAATCTCATTAAAATGTACCCTTATCTATATGTATCAGCCCTTGGATATTATGCAGGACCCCAGCTTCAAAAACAACTCCCCCCTTCCTCACACAATACAGCTTACTGTGATTTTCAATTTCTTATCTGCACTCCAAGGTGAAAAGATAATTCTCACCCACCCACCACCTCCCCCCTTCCATTTCTGATCTCCTGGGTAGCCAACAAATTGTTGCAGTTAGTATAAAATCCTTTGTTTTAATATGTAATGTGTACATGTATAAGTTCCAGAAAATATCCATACCTTCCCCACAGAAGGGATTTTTTTTCCAAGCTTCCCCCCCCACCCCTCCAGAAATTCTGATTAAGGTTAAAAAATGTTTGACACATTCGTTGAAATGTTGTGGTCTTAGAAAATCCCCGTCTCCACCTCCACCTCCAGGAAATTTTAATCCCTTCTTCGGTGGAGTATGAATTGTTTCTGGAACTGCACAATAACTGGAGACTGACTAGAAAACTTTCAGGTTACTTCAGTCTACAAACTGAAATAATTTGTACATTTTTTCTGTTCTACTTGATAAATTTATTAGAGTTGAATAGAGTTGCTATTAATAATAATTTGAATAAAGATGGTGGATTTTAAACTTGGTAGTGAAATGTGAAAAGTGAACTAATCAAGTATGGGACAAAGAAAACTCTGAGTCCCTAACTGGAATTGAACCCATGACCTCCTGAACACTGGGCAGGCATTTTATCCACTGAGCTACCTTGCTCTCCATGAGCTCTTGTAGCGGATCTTCGGAGGCCCAAAGGGCCGCCATTCGGAGCCCCATACTCATATTATAGGAAAGAAAAGGAAACCCATGAGTTGATTTTCTCGTGGTTAATCATGGCCAGCAGTATTGATGGTGGAGTCATGCAAGATGGCGGCCATTCTCCAAATAATAGGTTGACAGGGGCATGCAGCCTTGGTTTACTGTGTACTTTTTTGATGTATGGACATCATGTTATGATCAATTGACACCTGTCAAATCAAGTTATCTGCTGACCAGTATCACATGACCATATCGCTGGTTCAAATTTATAGCTCATCAAGGTCACATGTTTTATTAAAGTTGACTGCTGACCAAATACTGGTTTTTGATTGGATCGTGGGCTTATGTGAGGTTAACTTGTTGAAAACAGAGGGGGATGTTTCGGAGGCCTGTTTACTCTAAGCAACACTAATCCAGGTTTAAAAGTGAACCAAATTGTAACTGTTTCTTCTCTACAAATGGTTTTTGTTTACAGCTTTTTTGTGTATCGGGATTTGCGATTATTAAACTCAAAATAGAAGGCGTCGCAAACAACAGGCAGAAAACCTCACCGCAAATTACAAAACTCAAATCACAATTCAACCTTATCCTGGGTTAGCCTAATTGGGCTACAGGAACTTCTCTTTTAGGTTGACCTAAATCTATGTAGCTCAGTGGATAGAGCACCCAAGTGGTGTTCGGGAGGTCATGGGTTTGAATCCTGTCAGGACTCAGATTTTTTCTTTGTCCCACGGTCATGTCATGTTCATCAGTTCACTTTTCACAATAGAGTTGTTGTTGTCGATAATTGGTCACAAATATAAATTTATTCACAAATGTATGTACTTATTAATTATTACTAACAGTAGTAATAAGTTATTAATACTAATGATTACAGATTGAACTTGTCTTGACTAATAAAATTTGTTAATAATTTACAATTCATTTTTAGGATACTCCATGGTACCTTCATAGAGCAGCAGAGAACAATGTGAATCACCATCTCACCAAACTAGAGAAAGAAGGACGAGTCTGTAAGTTCACTTTAATTATTGCTCCTTTAGCATACAGTTCTTGCTCTCCAATTGGTGACTTATGGCTGTGTTGCCAGGATTGGCCAGCCATTCAACTGGTCTCCATCTTGGAGCAGGCTGGCAAATTTTGTGGTAGCTCGTCATTGTCTCCAGCAACCAAAGTCCATTTTGCAATGCAGCTGTTAGCATTTAATTTCAGTTAATTTCTATAATGAGGAGCAGGGATGTTGCAGTGCCAAGAGCGTCCACCTCCCACCAATGTGGCCGGGGTTTGATGCTGGCCCCGTGCCATATTAAGTTTATTGAGTTTGTCATTGGTTCTCTCCTCACTCCAAGGGTTTTTTCTCAGGGTTCTCTGGTTTTCCTTCCTCCACAACAACCTATACACACATCATCATCATCATCATCATCATATTCCAATTCAACCAGGATAGAGGGACTGTGTGATGTCGTCCTCTCTATAAATATTGTAAAAAGCAATATGATAACAGGATGTTTCCTGCAGTTTTGTCTTGCATAAGTGTGAAGAATTGGGCAAAAATTGTAGGTTCCTTGTTGAAGACAGAGGGTGCTTACCATTTGTCAGAATAAACCAGTTGGGACGAGCATTGAATAACGGTAACGGTTCTTCCAAGATCGGCAAACCAACCAAACGAAATGGTGCTTACCATTTGCAATTTGATTTCCCATAATAATATTGTTTTCGGTTGATGAGAGACTGGAAACTGGAAAGTTTAGCAAATGGTAAGGAAATTTCTGCCATTCGGGTCTGACTGGAAAAACAGGAGTACCCCTAAAGGTATTCCACAATTTCCGCACAGAATTTCCAGAAAATTATCTTACCATTTTGACTTAAAACCAAAATTTCCGGATTTTCTGGCCAAATGGTAAGCACCTAGACTCCTCATTCACAAAAGGGTGCTTGCAAGGAATTTGGGAGTTTTGGCAGGCTTCTAACATTTAAAATTGCTTTCTCTCAGGTTCTATTGAGTCAGGCAATGTAAAAAGATGGAAGAGCTCACTCTAGTACAGTTCAACCTCATATAACTTACTGGTAATAATAATAATAATTATAATAATAATAATAATAATTGTAATTTGGGGAGCTCCATCATGACTGTTACAGTAATTGATTAATCAACTGTAAATGAATGTTTACCCTTTCTGCAATGATATCATTACTACTGATTTTAGAAATATGGTAAAGACCGGCAGGGTTGCATTGCTCTTTTTTGTCAGTAGCCATTAGTAAGTTTGGATACAATGTTGTTATCCATGATTTACAAGTAAAACTCTACATTGGTGGTTTTCACTCTCACACCATTGAAATCAGTGACAAAGCAAGTGATCAGATTTGAAGTGACTTCACTGAATAGTTGAGTTCCCATGGAGACTAAAAAAGGACGTTATTATACAGATGTGAAAACTTCAAACTTGTCAAGTTTATAAACTGATGATATGTGCTTGCAAGAATGCACCGCTGCAACTTTCAAAGGAGATCCTCAGACCATTGACAGTGTGAAGTTTAAAAGTTCGTTTTCTTACATGTACTGTATGCATGTTAAGAAATAAGTGGAAATAGCTTTTTTGGAGAAAAGTAGTTTAATAGAGTACATAGAAACAGATACAGTGTAGTGCATAGATAAAAACATAGATTATTCACTCGTGATATTTCATTCGACCAGCATACTCAACATCACCCCATAGAAATCTTGAGCTCACAATTTAAATAGTAATCACCATCTATAGTCCACAGATAAAGTATATCGCAAGTAATTTCAGTCGTTACTTATTTAACAAAAAGACCTGTAAGGCCAAGCCATGTATTATATAAATTAGTATATATTTTATACCACACAAGTGAATAGTACTTTTCGTGTGCACTGATTGGCTAGCTCGGAGGTGATTAGCCAAGTACTATTCATCTTCGTGGAAAAACAAGAATTAATGGCTTTTGTCAGTATAATAAATTATTGTCACAAATAAAGTTGCTCTTTGGGCCGCTAGTTATTCGGCTTGTTTGGTATAATATTACAAAAACAACTATTCACCCCAGTGTCGGTGAAAGTGGTGGATATTTACCTTGTAGCTTCATGGCTCAGTAAATATCCACCATTATTCACCTCCACTTTGTTGAATAGTTGTTAAATATTTTATGATTTGTCATAAAACGTGACAGGAATTTCAACATTTGAAAGTTATCATGCAATATTGAACAGCTGGCCATGTGACAAAATTTAATAAGAGTAACAGAAAGATCAGGAAGTCAGGACTCTCTAAAGGAATATGGCCATTTTGTGTGCTATTTTCAAAGTGGTTATTAGATGATTTGGCTTAGGAAGGAGCTCAGTCAAGGTGTTTTGATTTATTTTTGCCTGGTACAAAATTACCTTAAAATTGAAGGAATTCTGAAAATCAATAGTACTTTGCTTACAGTGTAGGTAGAGAAACACCAGGCCTGGGTTGTTTGAAAGGTGGATGACACCATCCACAGGATAAATCACTATCCAGTGGTTAGCGTGCTTTGTTTTGTTAACATTTATCCACTGGGGACCAATTTATCCGGTGGATAGCATTATCCAGCCTTCGAACAACTGGGGCCAGGAACAAGGTTGGTTTAGAACAGAGGAGATTAATGCAGATTGAGATGTGGATTAAGTCTAAATTCATGACTAGCACAGCTGTAGCACGTTTTTTTAGGATAGTTCACTTGGCCTCAAAGAGACCACAGTTTTTAAGTCTAAACTCTACCTTGGTCTTTAATAATTGTTGACTTGCTTTTTTAAAGAGTTCACCCTAGAATCACATATTCTTGTGACATGTATGATACAGATATCTTGAACTTTACAATAAACCTACAGCAGCTAATTGAGAGTTTTGCTCATATTTTCTATAATTATGGACATACATGTATACATGTAGTTACAACCTTCAAAATGTTTACTTTCAATAAAATCTTTATTACCATCTTAAGGGTAGCCCCTAAGTGTTGGACATTAGATTTTTACAGGGGAGGGGGAGGGGGAGGTTTGTGCAACTTTTTTGAGCAAGAATCGTTCTTTCTCAGGTTCAGATCATGGAAACAATTTTTTTTCTCACTTTGCTCTCTTTGTGTCTTTTGCATGTTTTGCTAGATGCACTATTCTTTTTTTATCTTTATCTTGTACAGGTTAGTTTTGATAACTGGCAAAAACCCCATCAAAAACATAGTGACCAGTCCATCCCTAAAACATATTAACATATTGTGTCTGCATAAATTATACACTGAAGTAAATATTTATTTATCAGTCTACATTTTCACATAATTGACTATCGTAAAGTCAAGGTGCAACAGATTCTATCTTTTGGTGCTAGAGTAGCTTTGGGATCTTCATATCCATAATCTTGCCCAGGTACCAGCTGAAACTTGAATGACTTCAAAAGACGTGACATAAGAACCTTCACTTCAAACTCGGCAAACATCTGGCCAATACAGTGACGAGGACCAAGAGAGAAAGGAATATAAGCATAGTGTGTTGAGCAGCCAGTGTCACTGTCATCTTTTTGAGACAAAAATCGTTCAGGATCAAAGTTCTCAGGATCATTCCAGTGCTTGGAGCTGTGATGCAAGGCATATACACCAACATTTATCAGTGTACCAGCAGGGATTTGGTGCCCTCCCAACTCATCATCCTTTTCCATGACTCGAGTGAATGCAGGAACACTGGGATGCAATCTAAGTGTTTCTTTCATCACAAGACCTGTAAAATTCAATTTGCCCAGGTCTTCATATGACACATACTGGTGAGAACCAAGGATGTCTTCAGCCTCTTGGACTAACCTAAACAAGAGATTTGAAAACAAGAAGCTTTCAAAATCTATCTACATATTGTCATTGTCCCTGTTTTGGGTTTAACTACAGGTACCTTTCTTTGGAGGTGTGGAGGCCTGGATTGTTAGTCTTGCATGCATTTGAGCCTTGGTTGGGGACATTGTGTTGTGTTCTTGGGCAAGACACTTAACTTTCACAGTGCCTCTCTCTACCTAGGTGTGTAAATGGGTAGCGGGGAATTTGATGCTGGAGGTAACCCTGCTATGGACCGGCATCCCATCTTGGAGAGGGGAGGGGGCAGAAATACTCCTAGTCACTTCATGCGACAAAAACATGAGATAAGAACTGGCCTAATGGGTCACTCAGATTCACAATAATTGTACACAGCCTTTTTAAGTCCTCTTTCTAGAGTTTCTGAGTCATTCTGAAAAATCTGACCATTTCCTGTAAAACCTAAGAGTACCAGTATAGATCCACGCCTCAAGAGGTACTTTGGGAGTTGTGTGTCTTGAACAGGAACACAACAAAGAAGTCCTGATAAGCAATTAAACCTACATGTACAACTCTTCACACTCCCAAATTCATGTCTTATCCAGGAACTTTATTTTTACTTTGAAAGAAATGTCATTAAGGACTGATTATTGGTAACTCGCCTGTTCTCAACCTCAGCATGTTTTCCGGCCTCTGCCAACATGAAAGAAAGTGTTGAGGAAGTAGTCTCTTGACCTATGAAGTAGATCAGAGAATACATTAACACTGTCATAATTTTTACAGTGGCCATTGTTTGATGAAAAAACATCCAGTCATTTTAATGGCCTGTACTCTATTATTAAGCCTCCATGCATCTACTTCAAGCAGTTTGAGATGTTTGCAAGGGTGTCAATACTTGTACAATGTTGAAATAATTAAGTGAGAATCCATGCTACAATCTTTAATGTACTCCTATCTGATGTGCAATAACTTAATATTAATAACAGCCAATAATAGAGAACTATCAAAATACAATAATTATTGGCAGTGTACATGTAAGTTTAAATTGTAACATGTAGTAAAACTTATAAGACTGTGTCTTAAGGACGTTCGTGCTAATTGTTTCTGCACATCCTTACTGCGCACGCAAATTCACATGCCACGTCATGCATGAGTGCACACGCTAAGTCATAAAATAAACAAATGATAGGGCAGATGGCCATTGCTAGAGCTTTGCCTGGATTTAACAATCTTGGACG